>CABEEJ010000972.1:63290-96148 GCA_901482245.1 Timema douglasi | reverse complement strand
CCCCCCCAGTTCACCCGACCGAGATTCGAACCTCGATCTCCCCGTCCTCATCAGTCGAGCTCAACACGGCTAGCGCGTTAGCCAACTACGCCACCGAGGTGGGTAGTTCAATTATTATTACTTATTATCAAGAAATGTACTGTACACTATAACTCCTGAATTTTCTTCTTCTTAATGAATAGAAAGCTTAAAAGGCAGCTTGAACACAGTCAAATTTTCATAAACAAGGTTTTTTTAGATAGTAAACATTTTTGTTTGCAGCCAAATTTGATATTATTTTACTGACCTAAGACTACTATATATATATTATCACGTATTCATAGGTCAAGTCATATATCTAGTAGTTTTTCAGTCAAATAAGGTCTTTACTAAGAAAATAAGACTGAATAATACTTACCGTATATTACCAAGACGGCTTTTTATGCATGGTTTTATAGGTTTACGTGTGACCGGAATCTTTATTGCTCTTCTACTCAATGATCGTTCCCTTTTAAGTATCTAGAGGGAAATCCTTTCTAAGCCTCAGTTTAGTACATCAGGTGGAAATATGTTTGGCCCAATATGAGGACTCCCCTCTTCAGTGGTCACATGGTCTAATGTGTCATTCTCGCAATAGACAAGACCGTCTATTACGAGAGGATCGAGGTTCAGGTGTACTGACTGTTGTTTTTTTTTTCTAAAGGGTTTTCTTCTCTCCATCTACGTGAGTACACTTCCTCTAAATTCAATCGTCCTAATCCCTAACACATTAGAGTAATTGATATTTTTCTGTGTTCATTTGTTTGAGGGTACAAATATACACTGTATGTATACTGCCCTCAGTCCAATTATATGTAAGATATTTGTAATAATCTGAAACTTTAGCTTAAGTAAGTAGAGCTTTTGTATATTGTCTATTAACTTAAGCTAAGGTTTCAGATTATCATATACATATTTATATATAGGTATATATCATTATTATTTGTGTAAAAATACTTTTAATACAAGCTTTACAACCCAACTAAATCAACTAGTTCTTAACAATATTATTACTATTGCTATTTACAGGAGGAATTGGAAATGTTTTTATGACAAAATAATAATCCTTCCCCTTGTCTTAATATCTGTCCAAGCAATTCGCATTTAACTACACTAATACGGTAGGGATAAGGAAGGTAGTATTTATAATAAATGTACCTGCATTTTCATTTATTTATTTTGAGCACCGTATCTTACAGCCTACTCGGGGTATACGCCTATATACTACTTACACTAATGTGTTGGAGATTAGAGACTATGAAGATTAAATTTTAGAGGAAGTGTACCCGCATTTGCGTGGAGGGAAAGTGTAAAACCATTTAGGAAAAACCTCAGTACACCCGAGTTGGGATCGAACCTTAATCTTCCCGTCCTCGGCAGTCTAGTATATTGCGAGAGCAGTGCCATAGACCATGTGGCCACCGAAGTGGGTGCATGTTCATTTAGGGATAGTATAAAACCTTAGTACATATAAAGATTCGAACCCTAGTCTCCCTGTCTTCGGCAAACCATACTAGGTGAACTTGAAGTTTAGTTCGCTTTTCCATTGATACAGTTAGTAATGGTTTTATTATTTAACTTAAGAAAATGTTAAAATGTTCGTTTAAATCCTTTTATACACTGAATATGACACCCTGAAAGAATCAGTCTTGTCCTGGCGGAAATTTCAGAATATTATAAATCCAACCCACCTAAATCCTGAATGACATATTAAGATCACTCTTTGGTTGGAGGCTTACTAAATTTGAAACATCACAACAATTAGAGACATTAAAACAAAGAAGATTTTTTTTAACTTTCGAAAATTATTTCTATTAGGTTAATAAATTAAAATAAAGTGACGTATTTTTAAAAAGTACACACACACACGTAGAAAAACTTATTGGGGTATTTTTTACCATTCCAAATGGAAAATAACCTTGATTTGAAAGAGCTAATTAGTATTTGTCATATCTACCCAAATTGCACACCATGTCTCTTGGATGAATTAAAATCGAGTAAACTAAATTTGTTTTAAATCCTTTTATATACTAAATATTAATTTATTCTATGGCACCCTGATAGAAGCGGTCCCGCCTAGGCGTATGACACTATGACCCTATCTTATAATCCATTTGGTTGTTTTATTGACTAAACAACACTCTTTTCTAGCACAAAACAAGACACATTTAAAAATTGTAATACAATTTAAGAAAACCTTGTCTTGAAATCCAAATTTTAATTAAGTCGTTATTTTCTAACATAACAGATGTGAAAAACAAAATAATGTTTGTCGGTGGTAGTTTTGACAACTTTTTCGGTATTCAATCATTTTAAATATTTTGACTACACAAAAAATTGTAGAGTTTTAAAGTTTCAGATTTAAATTTGGATTCGAGACTTGAAAGAAAATTTAAGATTAGGATTCGATAAATATAGAATTCAACCCATTTATAAATTCAACTCACAAAATAATTTAGATACTGTCCCTTGTTCCAGAGAGTTGACCACGATGTTCTACTTAGCACTATGACGTCACTCGGTTGCAAACAAACATGGCGCATGGTTTTTACTTCTCCTGCCTCTCCTTGTCTTATGAATATAACAAATTGCCCTGGAGTCCTGAAAGTGAGAGAAAAATATGGCCTAATTGGATTTTGCAAGGTTGGATGCCTCTAGGGTAATCCCTACGTTCCCTTTCTGTGTTTCCCTGACTTTCTACTTCTGTCCAGCTCACGCTCTATCTTTACCTCCTTCTTTCTCTCATCTTCTCACTCATTCTTTCATCACCCAGTTTGCTGGCACCTCTTTCGTAAGGTTCCCATGGCAGGATTGTCCAGAGATGTCAATGTCAAAAATAAATAAAAGCTTTTCAAGGAAAACCAACTAAGAATGTGACATAAATAACAAAATATCGAGCCAATAGTTTGTCCAACTCTGATTGATGAGAACGTGGACTAAACGTCAAACTTGCACGATTTGGTTTCCCTGTGATGGGGAGGTCCGGACTCGAATCCCTGCTAAGTGAACTGAGGGGTGTTTTTGTTTCCAAAACTTTTCCTTTGCTCCTCCTACGCGAACGCGGGTACATTCTCTCTCCATTTAGCTTACTCATCTTGACCTAAAAAGTGTGATTAAATGGTGTTATACTGAACGGGTAGTAAGACGTGGTTCATTCCAAACCTGGTGCTTGCTTGTTAAAAAAAAAAGATTCAAAAACACTCATATATTAGCACCGCTTCTTACTGCCCGTACACCTAAAGTCGGTTCAGCGTAGGAATTGTTTTCTGAAAGGCCTTTTTCCTTACCAGAACTATATTATATAGTAGTATATTGGTAGGAAAAAAAGACCTTTCAGAGAGTAATTCCTATCGTGAATGGAGAATATGTAGGCCTACTTGTATGGCAGCTTAGCTCAGTCGGTAGCGTGTCTGTTTACTCAGCTAAGAGTCCCGGGTTTGATTCCCGGCATAGCCAAAAACAGAGTATCATAGGTGAAATTTGTGTTTCCCCTTTCCCAATGATGAATTAACGGCTGGGGACTGGATGTTGTGTCTGCTCTAAATTTAAGTTAGTTTATAAGTCGTGTGCTGATATAATCAATCGGTTCATGAAAAGTACGTTAAATACCTCAAATAAATTAAAAACTAAAAATACTAATTACTCTATTGTGCTAGGGATTAGTAAGGTTGGATTAAAGGAAGTGTACTCACATTTGCGTTGAGGTAGAGTGAAAAATAATTTAGGAAATACCACAGTCGATAAACATTCACCTCGATCCTCCCGTAATAGACAGTCTAGTCTATCGCGAGAGTGACACATTAGACCATGTGACCACTGAAGAGGGGAGTCCTCATATTGGGCCAAACATATTTCCACCTGATGTACCAAACTGAGGCTTATATAGGATTCTCCTCTAGATAATTAAAAGGGAACGATCATTCACTAGAAGAGCAATAAAGATTCCGGTCACACGTAAACCTATAAAACCATGCATAAAAAGCAGTCTTGGTAATATACGGTAAGTATTATTCAGTCTTATTTTCTTAGTAAAGACCTTATCTGATAGTTAGAAAAATTATTAGCTCTACTTTCACGTTTCAATACGTCGGGTCATGTGATCTGTAGCTGACACTGTTGATGGATATTATCTATTAATACTTATAAAATAACTCTAGTAAAATAATATCAAATTTGGCTGCAAACATAAATATTATCACTATCTAAAACCCTGTTTATGAAAATTGAACTGTGTTCAATCTGTCTTTTAAGATTTCTATCCATATATAGGTTTCCAAGAGGACTTTTTAATCTATCATAGGTTTCCAAGAGAACTTTTCAATTTATATTTTGTTTATCTTGTTACAACATTCAGACAGTAAATATATTCAAACATATGAAGAATATTAATACTTTTTACAAAAGTTTGCTACGATCAACATTAAATAAGAAAGTATATTCAAATTTAAGGATTCAAAAAAAATATATATATTTAGATGAGCTCCGATAAAATGTTATACTAAACCTATTATTTACTAGCTCAGATCACTAAAAATGTATGTATGTAATAAATAATTAATGACGAAATATCAATGCCCTAGCAGAGGAAGTGAAAATAAAAATGATACATTTTTAGAACAATTTTTCTTTTACTGAATATATATTTGTTTTTTCCTACCTAATCTTCCAAAAATTCCTCACAGTTTCGACTGTCTAGCACAAAGTAAAATATGTGGATGATAAAATAAATTCAAGTCTTGAGAAAAACCACTATTTCAGTTTAAAAACTATTTGTTGAAAGGCGACGTTGACTTTGCTTCAAGGAAAACATGTTTTGTCTTGAAAGATTTAGAATAAATTACATAATATGACGAGTAGACATGTTTATTTTTAGGATATAAAAAACACAAATATATTTTTAAATATTAAAAAAGATAGGTATATATTTTTATCACCTAAATTTACTACCCGTTCGGGTTATACGCATACGTATTAAATACGCTAGTGTTCTAGAAATGAGAGGTGTTGAATTTAGGGGAAGTGTACCCAAATTTGCGTAAAAATATAGTGTAAAACCATTTAGGAGGGGGGGAAAAAACCTCAATACACCCGACCAGAACTTGAAGTTATATCCCTCCGTCACTGCTATTCCAGTATATTGCAAGATTGAATATTCAACCATAGAAGTTGTCTTGAATATATATTTTTAATAAATTTAACCCCATTTTGAGTTTTTTATATATCTATCTGCATTTGTGAACACTTCAATTAATAAAATCTCAACATTTCGTTTCGTTTTGTATCTTGGGTCAAATTATAAAAACTTTGATAGCATTGACAATAAGATCAATGAGATCCATGGTAGTCTCAAATATGAAAGGACCCTTTATAGGTACCTCATATAAAAAAAATCCCAATAGAATACGATCTAGACGTACACGGTTAATTCGTTCCAAATGTTTCCGTGCAAGTTGAATTTCCACGTAAATAGAACGATGTTTGAACATAGTATATTATATATAAATATAAAATAGCAATAGACAAATATGATTTGATGTATTACACAATTCATACGCTATTGTTAATAAGCTAGACTGACGACCAATTATGGCGATAAAATATTATATTAAAGTCAACCAGATAGTGGCACTTAAACACTTTTTGCAACTAAAGAAAATTTAAATTTCACGAATATAACGTAGTGTTTTTTCAGTTGTTTTTTTTTAGGGGAAAGACTAGACCAACTGACCGAGTCTCGTTTTGATATCCTTTGCTAAACTCGTGACGGGCGGCAGGAGGTCAATGATCGGACCGACTGACCGAGTCTAGTTTGTTTTTTAACCGTTTTGATATCCCTTGTCAAACTCATGACGGGCGAAAGGTGGGGAAAGATTGGACCGACTGACCTAGTATGGTTGTTTTTTTTAAGTTTTTGATACCCCTTGTCAAACTCGTGACGGGAAAAATGAGGTAAATATTGGACCGACTGACCTAGTATGTTTTTTTTTACAGTTTTTGATACCCCTTGTTAAACTCGTGACGGGCAAAATGAGGTAAATATTGGCCCGACTGACCTAGTATGGTTTTTTTTAAGTTTTTGATACCCCTTGTTAAACTCGTGACGGGCAAAATGAGGTAAATATTGGACCGACTGACCTATTATGGTTTTTTTTAAGTTTTTGATACTCCTTGTTAAACTTGTGACTGGCAAAATGAGGTAAATATTGGCCCGACTGACCTATTATGGTTTTTTTTAAGTTTTTGATACCCCTTGTTAAACTTGTGACGGGCAAAAGGAGGGGAAAGCGTTTCTCCGAAAGACAGAGGTGACATCCTATGGCTAATTAGTTATGTTAAGCTGCTTCTCCCTCACTAAGGACTTGGATGAAGGGATGCGGAAGGCACGGTAAGAAGAGGCCCTGGAGGGAGACGGATGTAAGAAGAGGAGGTGGCGCTGCAAAGAAAGAGAATAAAACGAGGACACAAGGAATTATATGTTCGTTTCTGTCCACGTCAGGCTGCTTTGGATTTTACGCAGCAGGTGTGTAAGACGTTTGCGAGTTCATTGGAAAGTCCTCTTGTATTTAGCTTTCTGAGATAAATGGTTGAAAAGGTATTTCTATTAAATATATTTTGAGAAATAAAATCTCTTGGCATTGAATTAAGATGGTGATACAGGGAATGCGATAAAAGGTGTTTTTTACAGGTTTTATAGCAAATAATATTTTTTTGTCCAAACAAATCAATATTGCTTCTATACAAACAGTTTAATTCTCTTCACATGATGACTTCAAAAGTTGTTTAGCTGGTACTGGAATTTCGTGAAAACTTTTCATTTTTATTTAAAAAAAAGTTTCTCATTTCTGTTTATTTCCGCACCGAAATTCTACACGTGAGCGAGAAATAGCCTAAATATTTTACTAGTTAGGTATTCTCACATACTTTCCAGGGTCATTTTATGTTCCACAATCGATATGGGACCGACGGCTTTACTTTTCCTCCGGAAGAGGTTGTACTACAGAATTTTATCGCTCAAAATCATTCGACCCCGGCTGAGTTTATGAGTCCTGATTTATTATTATTATTATTATTATTATTATTATTAGCACCGCGTCTTACTACCCGTTCGGGTTGTACGCACGTACGCTAATGTGTAATGGTAGGGTGATTGTGAGATGAATAGTTTAACGTGGAATCCGAACCACGGTGGAGGCCTGGCATTCCCCACATTCACAAGATGTCTTGTCAGAGGTGAAGGAAAAGTTTTACAATCAGATAAATCTGTGTCGGGACCGAGTATTGAACCCCGGACTCCCAGCACAGAAGTCTGACACCTTACCCCTAGACCACCAGGTCACCTCCTGATTTATTATCTAGTGAGTAGAGACAGAGTGTGCGTCTCAATTTTATCATTTGAGTGAAGACGCAAGTGCAACTTTTTGCTATAGAAATATCAATTATTAGTAACCCCTTTAAATCATTAAAACCACCTTTACCAATTTGATGGTCAGTTTTTGGTTTATTCTGAATAATATTGAACCCATACTACCTTCTTTCGACCACTACATACTTGACAGACAAACACACCCAACCCCTCCACACCTACTCTCATCCTAGGCTTTCTAGTTTCGCATCCATTATTCGTTCAACGGTGAGTTGAACGTGTCAAGGACGACTTGTTGTGGTCAACGTCATGGCTTTCCATGATCGTCACATTCGACAGCTAGAAGGGATGAGAAGTTTCGGAAACAGGTTGGTAAGGGGTGGTTGGGGGGGAGGGGGGAGGGGGGGAGATCGTACCATGACATTTCAATAGACCATGGCCTCTAAAAGATCTCACGCAACATCAATTATTGACACCGAACATCACAGTTGTATCAAGTCTAGTGTGAATGACAAGGTTAGCGTATTCGGTTCTAATTCGTAGGGATTAAACCATTCGTGCACCCAGTTTGAGAACCGTGTTGGAGTGATTCCTAACGATACTCTTCATAGAGTACAAACTATACCTTTATTTTATGTTTTAGCTATTTAAAATGTATTTTTTGGACCGAGTGATTATATCAGCACTCTAAAGTTTCTATGAACGAGGGTAAAATGGCCTATCAATTTTGCCTGGAAAGGTATTTTCACCTACCTTCCAGGGATATTTTACATGCCACAATCAACAAGGGACCAATGGCTTTACTTCCCCTCCGAAGGAAGTTGCGCTACTGGTTTTTATCGCTAAAAAAAGTAAATAGACCCAACTTGGGCTTGAACCCATGAACATTGTATCCTGAGGCGAGAACTTTGCCCCAAGACCACCAAGGTAAACGATAAGTCTACTAAGCCTGTCATATATCAGAGGCCGAAAATAGTAGATGATGATTTTGTTAAGTATTTATAAGAGATAATTTTACCAGTAATTTTGGTGTGGAACTTTGCTTTGATATGTTACACAAGGTAATTTGGCTCTTAGCACCTATCAAAAGTGACAGCTTCAGATCAAATAACTTGACGTATGAATAAATCTAAGTAGATTTAGTAACTTTTTATAGATATCAGAAATGTCGATTAGTAAGAAAATTGAATTTAAAGCTTAAAGTCAAATTTAACTTCTTTTTTTTTTTGTGGAAAACCGTTTGTATTATTCTAACAAACTTTTTTGTTCTAAAATAAATCCTGTTGAGGAACTTCTCTTCATTGCTAAAAAAAGAAAAAAAAAGCGCTTCAAAATTCATTGAAATGTATTGATTTTTAAATAACTTCTAAATAATCTCAAAAAATACTTTAAAATGACGTGTATATAAATGAAATTGCTAACTAAGTTATCTAAAAATAGTTTGTTAACTAAGAGAGTACAAATGGTTTCCTAACAGAAAAAAAAATTACAAAGCTAAGCAGATCAAGAGGCCGCTGTCTGTTGTAGAATATATTGCCAACTTTTGCGGATAGGGTGTGTCGTGTGGCGAACACACTGAACCATCCGGCCGTTAGTGTAAATTTTCTAGACCATAACTGCTACTTTTTCACTCATGTAATAAGCTAAGATATTCTTATTTAAATATCCCCCTCACGTGATATTTCCTAAAATAGCTAATTGTTCAACTATATTTGGTCCATTAATGTATTATCTTACTTATTTTCTATTTTAAAAATATAATCTAATGTACATGGTGTTCTTCTAAATTATGTATATCATTTTTTCCGATTTATATAAAAATCCTGATGTACTCTTGATTAATAAAGTATAACTTCGTGAGAGGATAAAGGCTCCAGTTTATTTAAAACCATTTAATTTTGTATGTCAATATTTTTTTTTTCCCCCATCAGGTTTGATACCGTACTTGGTAAGCACTCCTTCTGAGATTGCCTTATAATATTATTTTCTTTCTTCTTGTAGGTGTTCCTAAAACTTTCAAAAAACTTACAACTAATTTAATGTTTGGATTCAAAAATAAATTAAAAATTTAAATACTAAATTTCATCTATCAATAGTAAAAAACGAGTTTTGTTTGTGGCGTAGTATTCAACTAAAGTGATTTAATTGTAACAAGTCCTAAAAAAATAAATTACAGCTATGTTTGTATTTTAGGTTCGGGAATGAAAATTAATTAAATTTATGTTTTAAATTATTTACTGTAAAGTTTACTTTGTTCTATTTGTGGGTCGAACAAGTATAAATTGTAGGTTAAAGTTTCCCACCAACCATCAAATAAGTGTGTGTGAGTGTCTGACATTTATGTATTTGTTGATATGGTCATGTGGAAAATTTAACTTAACACGTAAACAACTCGTTGATCATATTAAAAATTATTATAAATAATTTGCATGCACTTAGCCCGATTGGGTAGTAAGACTTGGTGTACCAAAAAAAACTAATTTGCACAGGTCACGATTACAAAAAATGTATGCACGAGAAGTTGACCCAAATTATTATAAATAGAAATTTATTGTACACAATTTAGGGAAAAGCTGAGCTTGTCTTTCAAATCCTGTATCTTGCTGGTCCTTCATATGAAAAAAATAATGTCTCTCATTTTCTTATTAGAAAATGTTTCTGGCCTTAAGTACAGCACCTTAAAAATGATGGTCGATAAGAGGTTTTAAAAAAAATTATAATAGAAAAAGGGTTGGATATAAGCTAACGCCAAGTTTGTTTGTATAGGTTTCTATTTTACTTTGTATATATGTTTCAGTCCAAACCCGATTCCCGGACAAACTAGTTCGGACCAGGCCAAATTGATACATCTTGACGCTTGTAGGTTAAACTGGTATAGCCTGATGTTTTTAGGCAGTACTAGTTTTCATTCTTCTTAACCCATACAATGAATCGATCTTGGACAGGTTTAATCATTCACAGTTCACGCGCAAATGGTGTCAGTTAACCTAACCTAACCTAACCTAACCCAAACTTGGTTTGGCCTAATCAAATTGTAGGCTATACTAATTTATCCTGTGAGCTAGGCCAAAATTTCAGGACTAACGAATTTAAACTAGGCTAAGCTAGTACATCCTGAGGCTCTTAGGATGTATCAATTTGGCCTAGTTCTAGTTTATCCTGGAATAGGGTTTTAACGGTAACGTATATATTTATTTATTTTAGTATCACGCCTTACTATCTGTTCAGGTTATACGTATATTTACTAATCTCGCTAATAATTTAGGGATAAGTTAGGTTGAATTTAAAGGAAGTGTACCCACATTTAAGTGGGGTGATAATGGAAAATCAGTACACTTGACCGGGTTTCTAACTCCGAAATCCGAGCTTATTTTACCATTACATATCAGATTAGTCTAATACGATGGTGATACCTTAAATCATGCAGCCATCGAAGCCGGTAGGTTTTTATTAAATACATATTTACATCGTATATTTTTATAAATGGTGTATGATATAACTTATGTTTTATTATATTTTACCTTAAAAGCTTTTTTTTAAAAGTATGTCAATTGGATATGCACTTCAGTTTCTTGTTAAGTTCACTGTTATAACATAAAATTAGCATTGCTACAAATTACTAAGGGCTTCAGCTAAAAATGTAGTATTCACTGAAAGGACATGATAGGGTGTTTGTATTAAAAAAAACAGCAAATGGTATTTGAATATAAAAAAAAAAGTTTAAATGGCGTAGGTAGAATGAAACGTCGTAACCAAAAGCAAACTCGTAATTTTCTTATATTCCTCCTTCCTGAATAGAAACAAGTCCGAAAACTTTAGAATCAACTGAAGTCACGTCTCTCCTCGTTCCTCTCGTATGCTTCATAACTTATATTACACAAAATTTTGCAATTTTTTTTTTCCTACCCCTTTATCCTTTGTCAGACGCAGCTGTTCATGTCTTAAACCTTACCAAGCTCTTTTTATTTTATTTTTTAAAATTGTTTGATAAAAACATACTTGCTGGTTGGTTTTGTTCTATATGAGATTTTATTTTTTATTTCTAATATTAAAAGACAAATGTACTTATATTTATTTCTACTTTAATTTTTTTTTTTTTTCGGTAATGTTTATAATGGCCACTCAAATCCACGCTGCTATTCCATCACGATAAAAGTTGGAATAATTTTACTTTTTAAATGGCTTGGTTCCAAAAACTTTAACCAATTTATGGTGCATATTATATCAAAGTTATAAAACAGCAACATAATCGATTTAATATGTGTCGTTATAATATGTGTAATTGTGTTACAATTATATGTCATGTCACAAGGTGAGATTCCTTTATAATGCTACTACCCGTACGAATTTAATCACACCAATGGGATAGGTAAGAAAAAGGTAAAGTTTATAGATAATGTACTCCCATTTGCATGACGGGCGAGTAAATACCATCTAGTGAAAACAACTCTCAATGTACACGGCCAAAATTCGATCCCCATCACTGGCAAATTACTCTATATTATATTTATGTTTAGTAGGCTTTCGGGTCAGCTTTCGGGAATATTGAAAAAAAGAATATTTTTAGATTGAGATATACTACATGATCTATATATTACATGAATTAACGTCTTTCATTGAGTATCAAACATTAAATTAAAATTAATTAATATTAGAAAAAATTATAATTTTTTTAGTACCACGTCTTACTACCCGTTCAGGGTATACGCTTATGTACTAATTACGATAATGGTTTTATGGACTAGTGAGGTTATATTTATAGGAAGTGTACCCACATTTGCATGGAGAGTGAAAATCAATTTTGGAATAGACCACCATTAGTACACCTGACCGAGATTCGAAACTCAATCTCAGCCTCGTGAGGACGGATGAGGAACTACTTAAAGGGAAAAAAGCTACTCCAGTCTAGAAAACTGGGGTTAATGAACGGACTTGCTATGCCACTTGACACTCTTTACCGTCAGAAGTTGGCACTATCTTCATAGTGGCCACTCGTTTGGTTTGTTATTATTATAATTATTATTAATTGCTAATTATGGGACCTACTTTCATTCAGTTTATAATTCAGCCTTTCCTGTCTTACCCTGCCCCGTTATTGAAATTAGTGCGCCCTTGTATCCATACCACATTACACCCTTGGATGTTCCTAATGCTATAAAAAAGAATTGAGTTCCTCTAGATGTGGGGACAGATAGAATTAAAAGTTTTATTGTTAAAGGCGGTGCCAGTATTTTCAGCCCTTTGTTAGCCTATATCTTTAACATTAGCCTGTCAAATGAAACTTTTCCTCTTACATGGAAACAATCTGTTGTCATACCTATTTATGAAAAAGGGGTAAAAACAAATGTTTGTAATTATAGACGAATTTCTATCTTAAACACTTTCTCCAAAGTATTCGAGAAAATCATAAATGAGCATACTTTCCAACACCTTAAAAATAAACTTTCAGATAATCGGACCATCGTGGATCGGGTCACATTATATATTAGTTCATAAAAAGGTTTACGGTCCTCAGACCATCGAGGATAGGGCCACATTGTATATTAGTTCATAAAAAGGTCTACGGTCCTCAGACCATCGAGGATAGGGCCGCATTTGTATATTAGTTCATAAAAAGGTCCACGGTCCTCAGACCATCGAGGATAGGGCCACATTGTATATTAGTTCATAAAAAGGTCCACGGTCCTCAGACCATCTAGGATAGGGCCACATTGTATATTAGTTCATAAAAAGGTCCACATACCATCGTGGATCGGGCCACATTGTATATTAGTTCATAAAAAGGTCCACATACCATCGTGGATCGGGCCGCATTGTATATTAGTTCTTAAAAAGGTCCACGGTCCTCAGACCATCGAGGATAGGGCCTCATTATATATTAGTTCATAAAAAGGTCCACATACCATCGTGGATCGGGCCGCATTGTATATTAGTTCATAAAAAGGTCCACATACCATCGTGGATCGGGCCGCATTGTATATTAGTTCATAAAAAGGTCCGCATACCATCGTAGATCGGGCCACGTTGTTATATTAGTTCATAAAAAGGTCCACGGTCCTCAAACCATCGAGGATAGGGCCACATTGTATATTAGTTCATAAAAAGGTCCACGGTCCTCAAACCATCGAGGATAGGGCCCCATTGTATATTAGTTCCTAAAAAGGTCCACGGTCCTCAGACCGAGGATCGGGCCTCATTGTATATTAGTTCATAAAAAGGTCCACATACCATCGTAGATCGGGCCACGTTGTATATTAGTTCATAAAAAGGTCCACGGTCCTCAAACCATCGAGGATAGGGCCTCATTGTTTATATTAGTTCATAAAAAGGTCCACGGTCCTCAAACCATCGAGGATAGGGCCACATTGTATATTAGTTCATAAAAAGGTCCACGGTTTTCAGACCATCGAGGATAGGGCCACATTGTATATTAGTTTATAAAAAGGTCCACGGTCCTCAGACCATCGAGGATAGGGCCACATTGTATATTAGTTCATAAAAAGGTCCATGTGTCCTCAGACCATCGAGGATAGGGCCTCATTATATATTAGTTCATAAAAAGGTCCACGGTCCTCAGACCATCGAGGATAGGGCCACATTGTATATTATTTCATGAAAAGGTCCACGGTCCTCAGACCATTGAGGATAGAGCCACATTATATATTAGTTCATAAAAAGGTCCACGGTCCTCAAACCATCGAGGATAGGGCCTCATTATATATTAGTTCATAAAAAGGTCCACGTGTCCTCAGACCATCGAGGATAGGGCCTCATTATATATTAGTTCATAAAAAGGTCCACGGTCCTCAGACCATCGAGGATAGGGCCACGTTGTCTATTATTTCATGAAAAGGTCCACGGTCCTCAGACCATTGAGGATAGGGCCACGTTGTATATTAGTTCATAAAAAGGTCCACATACCATCGTGGATCGGGCCGCAAGTCATACATGCCTACCTTAGACTTTTCGGCAACTTAAGAGGGTAACCTCAGTTGATTCACGAAAGTAGTAATCATTATTTTGTGTACAGGCTAAGTATGAAAACATCGCCCTGGTGAATGGGACACTAAAAGGCCTGTGAAATATCTGTTATTTGATCGTTATGGAGAAAGAAAAAACGGAAAGGGGGGGAGGAGGGTACCATCCAGTTCCCTTCTGCCCTCCCCAGTCTTCTAGAATGATTGCTCGCTTGTTTCCTGTTTCGCCATGTGTGGCTATAATTTACTGTTTGGGAATCCGTGCAGATATCATCACCCGGACATTCTCTCGCCATCTGGGAGCTTTTATCAACACGATCACTCTATCGATCAATCGATTATTTGATAAAGCTAAATAACATGACGGTCGTTTGAGAGCCTGTATTTTTTTTTTCTCTCGCTGTGACTCCATATTATATATTGTGTTTTCATTTGGACCAACGTATTGCTGGTGGTGTTATCGTTTGTTTATTTTTTACTTCTTTATCAACATAAAACCGGTATATGGCCACATGGTGTAAGGTGTTACTCTCACAGTAAACTAGACTGCTGTTGACAGGTAGATAGAGGTTTCGAATCTTTGTCAGGTGTACCTTTGGGGATTTTTTTCCAAATTGGTTTTTCACTCATCCTTCTGGCAAATTCGGGTACACTTCCTATAAATATAACCTTCCTAATCCTTAAAATCAATAACGTAATCAGTACATGAGCTTATAATCCGGACGTGTAGTAAGATGCGGTGCACAAAAATAAAAAAGATGTCTGACATCTTGGCTTGGTTGGTAGCGTGTCTGCCGATTGAGTTAAAGGTCCCGGGTTAGATTCCTAGCGTGTCCGAATAATTTGCCGTCAGTCGAATTGGAGCCTCTCTGTGCACAGGGATAAATAGATAGCTTGAGGACTTTCTGCTGTGTTTAGAGGAAAATTAATTTAGTTTGTAACCCGTGTGCTGTAATAATCAGTTGGTTCAGTAAACACACATTAAATACCTTAAATTAAATAAATGACGTTGGAGTTGAGCTTATTTTACCTTTACATATTAATTCATTTATTTATATCATCAAAGTTAAACTGTAAGCTTTCTTATCTGGTATTAACAAGCTAATATATTTCCTCCTTGAAATCAACGTTAACCAAATTTTAAAGTAACAAATATTTTTGTAAATATCTCAGTATGTCTGCATCTCATGATCTTTAAGCACCCTTTAATAAGATGATTGCTCAATCAACACACAGACAAATAGGTTCAAAAGGGGGATTTTTACGTATAGGTGGAAGCTAGTGGGGAAGCAAGCTACCTAGGTTGGCAGATTTGAAAGTGCGACAAAAATGAGATTAGTCTTTTTAATCTATTTACTACCCTTGAAGTGATAATGTAAGTCATGTAAAAAAAAAGGGTAATTCTTTAAATATATGCATTTAGAAAATCAATCATATTTCTTAAAAGTATAATTTAATTAATAAATATTCAGATTTTGTTTTTAATGTGAGCGTTTGGACGTTCATGAAAAGTGTTTAATTTTAATTTTATAAACATTTTTAAGGTGAACCTCGTCTTACTATCCGTTCGGACTATTTGCTTATGTACTAATTATACTAATGGTTTTATTAGGAAGGCTATAATTAGAGGAAGTGTACTCGCACTTGCTTTGAGGGATAGTGGAAAAGCATTTTGGAAAACTAGCCTCAGTACCCCCACCGATACTCGAACCTTGATCCCCCACAGTCATTGGCAGTCTAGTCTAACACGAGAGTATGTAGTGCCTTAGACTAAGTGGCCACCAAAAAGGGTAAATTTATAAACTACTTCATAAAATGTTGTATTCATGATAATACTGTAGGTGAGAAATATATAAGTTTGTACATTACTATCAAAATAAGGTGATTCAAAGAACTTTTTTGTGTTTTTATCGATTGATAATGATTTGCTTAAGAATTTCATTTTTTTTTTACTAAAGATTCAAAAACTAATGATTTAAGAAAAACAATTGTGCTATCATGTTTTACTTTACAGTGTTTTTTTAATAATACAAAGGGACTCTGACAATTATAATTAATTAGACTAATCAATAATTAGATAAAGAATGATAAAATTTAAATTTATAGTTTTAAAATTAGATTTTTAATTTATGAGAGTTAATTGGTCATTATTTTATTGTTAATTCTTCTAAAAATTTTATTTTCTATAGGCAAGGGTGGCATTTTCATATTTTGCTTGGGGCGGCAATTCAAGCTTAGCTTTTTTTTAAATTTGAAAACAAACACATTATTTAAAACTTTCTCAATTTCATGGGCTAGGTATTAAATTAATAGTGCCAAAATATTAGGTTCATTTGAAATATTTTAATTTAAATGCGTTTAAGTCTAATTTTTTTTTTGTGTGTGCTTATCTCAAAAATAAAAGTTAGTAAAATATTAAGAGGCAATAATCTTCCAATATTTCCCACAATATCAATTCCCTGTAACTCCTCTTTAGATTGTTAAAATAAATCTTCCCAATTCTAGTTAGGTAATGAACTGTAGGAGTATAGACTAATTGGGAACTAAATATAATGCTATCGTGTGTGTGTGTGTGTGTGTGTGTGTGTGTGTTCGAAGTTTGAACGAAGTTTCTATATATTCTCCGATACCACACTGCCACCATAGCTTCATGGGAATCAACGAGCCAGACGGCAACTGTATGCATTGTTAAGGGAGGCAAAGGAATGGGTAGGGGGGATTTTTAGGGGTAGGGGATTGAGTGAGGGGGGCCATAGGTTTTTGGACTATACGGATAGTTAGGCTATAGGAGTAAAAGCAGGACCATGTATGTGGCTAATCCAATTTTCCAGTGTGGTAAACCCGGTGAAAATTGGTCCCTTCCCGCGTCCCCATTGCCCCCCCCCCTCCCTTTTGCCACCCCCTCCCTCTTACCACATTTCCCCTCTCTCCCTTCTTGTCAGTCTTGTTTGGGGGAGTATCACTGATGGTATTAGTCTGGTTGATGAAACTGAAATGTAATAAGTTTTAGCGAGAGAACAAAATAAATGGTGACAATATTGACAGGGTGGTGAGCGATGATTTAGCTATTTGAAATCAAATTTATGGGATAGTCAAAATTTATATGTTTGATATTTTTCACGCTAGTTTCTGAGTTTCTATGATTTTCTTAGCAAAGTTACAGGAATAAATAAATACTTATTAGCTACATTGCTAGAAAAAAAATATATATATATATATTTCAAAGAAGTGTTAGGATAAATTTAGTGTATTTCGACAAATAAATAAAATATATATTGTAAGAATGTAAATACTGGCAAACCCAATGATAAAATGAGGGGGACTGGATATAACTAGCTCATGATAGGGATATGGTGTAATGAGGTTGACTGGATAGAACTATCTCAAGATAGGGCTAAGGTGTAATGAGATGGACCATAGAGATAGCTCAAGATAGGGATAGGGTGTAATGAGATGGACTGAATAGAGCTAGCTTCAAGATAGGGATAGGGTGTAATGAGATGGACTGGATAGAGCTAGCTCAAGATAGGGATAGGGTGTAATGAGGTGGACTGGATAGAGCTAGTTCAGGGTAGGGTGTAGTGAGTGAATTGGATAGAACTATCTCAAGATAAGGATAGGGTGTAATGAAATAGACTGGATATCTATCCTATGTCAAATAATAATCGCGAGTATAATAATGTGTTCATATTGAATTATGCAAAGTTTTAGATAGGTATTCAAAAATGTAAAAAAATCAATTCCCGAACTTTTCCCGGAATTTTCGGGCTTACAGAATGTGTTTCCCAACAATCGGTTCGGGATCGGCAAATATTTTTCCGTGAGAATCCCGCACACCCATAGCAATTATTTTTTGTTAATTAATATGTGTCTTTAGCCTAATGCAATTTGATGAGAAACCGTTTAAAATTTAAATAAACAAATCGTAGTCAAATTTAGTAATGTTCATGAAAAATATTCAAAAAATCTTTTGAGATTACCACGTGTAGCAAATCTATCTACTAGAGAAATTATTCATTTATTTTAGTCAAAAACAGTATCTGTTAGAAAAACTACAGAACACTTACCTTAAATCTCACTCCGTTCCATCTCGACCCAAGAGCCCCTCAATAGGTACCCCTCTAGTGTATTTACATCCCCCCCTCATACATACACACACAAACACACACTTTAACCAGTCGGGTGACCTGGCGGTCTAGGGGTAAGGTGTCAGACTTCTATGCTGGCGGCCGGGGTTCAATCCTTGGTACCGGCACAGATTTATTTGATTACCAAACCCTTCCTTCACCTCTGACAAGACATCTTGTGAATGTGGGGAATGCCAGGCCTCCTCCTCCACCGTGGTTCGGATCCCACGTTAAACTGTAGTTCCTCCATTTCATCTCACAATCACCCTACCATTACACATTAGCGTAAGTACGTATAACCCGAACGGGTAGTAAGACGTGGTGCTACTAATAATAATAATATAACCAGTCCCCTAAGTGCACTGTCATAAGATATTGATAGGAAGAACAGAAGTTAGTTACTAAAGTTAATAAAACTAGTTTAATGTATTCATACATAAATCCATGTGATCTACAGCTATCAATTCTGATCGATACTATCAATACCTATAAAATAACACAAATAATATAGGCATATGTTATCAAAACTGGCTGCAAAAAAAATATCTTTGAATTTTCTCTACTGTTCTTCCAACCAATATTGGGGTATATATCTGTGAGTGTAAAATGCAAATGAAGCCTCAAAAGTGTACGTCGTGACCAAGGATGATTTGGGGGTCCTTAACTCCCTTTGGAATATAATCGGAACCCTAGAGAGGTTCATATATATGTATAAAAACTTTTATTGGCCAAAGGTATACTAAAATTTTCTAGCAGAGCCTCTTTCCTCTAGAAGAATTAGCTTTTTTTCCCCCCCCGCCTTTGGTTTCGTCTGTCAACCAGAACGGATGAAACTTTCCCTTCCCTCAGCGAGAACATATCTCTTCAAGTGGGACGTACTTGAGATCGAGGTCGACTTCAAGTGTCCTCCTAAACTTGGCCGTGGTCCAGGGTTCGATGTTCAACTTGTTAACGTCGCCTAGAGTAGAGACCCCTCATCAATACGACTCAATAGCTCGAGAAATTTGGATACACCCTTCGACGAGAAAGTTTAGCGAGTTCCCGCGGTCGTTAGGCCGCTAATTCCAATGTAATTGTGGCTTTGAGTTGTTAAAGCCATTAGGTTGGAATGTTAGGAGGTTCCTTATACTAATATATCACGACATTCGGTATTTTCAAGGTTATTTAAGATAGTAAAGTTACTTGGCGTTACAACGAGACGGTAGCGCGTTAACTACACATTCCTTTCTTTCCCGAATAAAGTATTAATGTAGTTAATTTAATTTATTTGAATAAATAATGTATATTAAGAGAAACAACTACAGATTAAGTAGGCTCGCATGGATTTTTTTAAATACAAATTAATATTTACTATCGTAAACTAGCATATAGAAAACATAAAGTAATTAAAGATGTTGTAAATAACTTTAAAGTATAATTTAAAAATTATATAATTGCACTTAATTACAGTTTTGTATATAAAATTAATTTTACTTTTTTTTATCACCCCGTCTTACCACATGTTCAGGTTAAACACATATACGATAATTACTCTAATGGGGTATGAATAGGGAATAACTCATTTCAGAGGTAATCTACCCACATTTTCCTGGAAGGGGATAGGAAAACTATTTAGGGGGAAAAACGCCTTCATTACATCCAACCGGGATTTGAGCTCCAATATCCTAAACAGCAGATCAGATTAGATAAATATGTATTCCACTTGCCCTCAGGTAAAAGTTTGATTACAAGCTGCATTTCTAAAATATTGCATTTGTACACAACTGAATTAATACAATCATAAATCCATGCAAATTTTTATAGTAAAAAATATATCCTTTTAAATAAAATTGCAAATCATAGAAAATCTACTCTTATAATCCTTTTTACGGTGTATTTCATTTCATCCACAAAATATTTCGTTTAATTTGCTCAGCAAGCTACTAACCAATCAGGCCATACAAATGTAATTACAAAAATTAGTTAGAGATGAGGAAGGTATAATTTAGAACAAATGTACCCCTATGTGCGTGGAAAGAGAGTTTGAAAACATTTTTTTTTTAAACATACGGAACAGGCCAGTAGGGTAATATATTTAGAAGGGAACGTTGAGAAGATTAAGCACATGATCACATAAAGAACACAAATTTTGAGGACAACAATTTAAGAATAAAATAGCCAAAGCTATTATTTATGCTTTTTATTGAAGATTACTCCATTTAGATATCATATTCCAAAAATTGAAAAATGACACTTGGACATGGAACATCAATAAGCCAACTACCGAGTCGGAGGTGGCTTCATTGTCTGATAGCTCGTGATCTTAATAAAATCACACATTTCGTAGCCGACAATTTCCACACGTCCATCATAGACTCTGCCTTAAAATATGAGTGAAGAATGACCGTGGGCACGGGACGATTCCTGGATAGCTCAGTTGTTAGATCATTGGCGTACTAAGCTAACGGTCCCGGGGTCAATTCCCGTGTCCAGGTGTCACTTTTCAATTTTCAGGACAACAACCTCGTGGGTGATCGGAACATCCACTTCTAGTACACTCGACATAGAATCAAACTCCGATCTTCCCGCCCGCGGAAAAATTATACTATATGAGCCTGGCATTTAGTCCGTGTGCCCACCGATGCTGGTTAATTTAATTCTTAAAAACTAAAAGTAAAAAGTGAAGTAAAATCATTATTTGTAATCTATAAAAAAATATTGTGACATATGTGACTGGCTCATTATTAAATTTCCTGTTTTGAAAAGGAAAGTGAAGTATTGATAACACCAGTTAAATAGATCAGGATGTGTTTAAACCAATCTTATCTGTCCTGTGGACGTGGGATAGAAACAGGCTTTGTAATTTTAGAGATAATACTTAAACAAGGCTCTGCACGAAACCTCTGCTTATAAATACACAGAATAAAATAGATGTTAAAAGGTCAGTATTTAAAACATCAGCTACAAAAGTACAAACATTTTCGTGTTGGTTAAAAGTCCTAACATAAGGTATCAATTTGGAAAAGTAAGTATTTAATTTAATAGAGTTCTTTAAGGTGCAGCAGAAGAGATAGCGAGTAATTTTACAGTTTTTAGAGAATTGAAATGATTTGGCCAAAATAAATCAAATATTTATCTAGTATCAACATAGAGTTTAGTTTCCTGCACATGCTAATATCAACAGATCTTGAATATCTTTTAAGGGTGTCCTGGAATTTTGTCAAAACTTTTTAAATAAAGAGAGAAGTTTTGACAATATTCAACAGATATTCAAGAGCTGTTGATATTAGCACGTGCAGGAAACTAAACTCTGTGTTGCTACTAGAAATATTTGATTCTCTAAAAACTGTAAAAATATGGGGGTGTCGGGGACGCAAGAGAAGGCCAGTGTGTTTGCAGTTTTTGTATCAAAACTTCTTTTTTTGTCAAAATTAATAAAATACATTGATCGATAGAAACGTAAAGAAATTTTCTTCACATGGGGACCTCTACAGTTCTTGAATATTCCTCAAGGGTGTCCTAGAATATAATGACGACTTTTTATCTTCATTTTAAAAGTTTGTCATCTAACGCTGCTTTGATCATGACAGAAATTCAAGAACTGTTGATATCAATATGTGTAGAAAATTAAGCTTTATGTTGCTAGCGGAGCAGTATTTTATTTATTTTGACCAAAAATATATTTATATAAAAACTTCAAAAACACTGGTCTGTTCTTGTGTCCCCTACATCCCCACTTTAATGGTAGTTTTTTTAAGATAAATATATATATGAGTGTGTGTATATATATTCTGATGCACTATTCTCACAGTAGACCAGACTGCTGATGACAGGGATATCGGGTATACTAAGCGTGAATTTTTCCAAAATGTATTTCCACTCTCCCTCAGAGCAAATACAGGTAGATGGTGTGTGTCATCAAAACTAGATCTCAGGGGTTTTTTTTTTCAGTTTCATGTGAAAAAATCGCTGCTAGCATAAGCCACATAGTGTTACCAAAATTGCACATATTTGTTTTGGAAATTCAATAATTTTTGGTAACTAAAGCCATGACGAAGAAAGGGTACAGAATTTTTTTACACACAACTCGTCAGAATTCTTTAAATTATGGCACAGACCCAATATAGCACTCCAAAGTCCTTAACTTATATACTAACTGGTACATAATAACTTTTAACCATAGTCTCAAGAATTCCCTTCAAATCCCAATATGAATTTGATGATTTAACAGTTAAAAGCAAAGATTTTTATTTTCAAATACTGATATCCCTCTCGTTGGGACTTTAACTTTGAGTGCGCATTTTGTCTCTATTTTTCGTGAGAGTAGCGCATGCTAATTTTTGGCATTATTAATGTAATATTGATTGCCTTGGTTGCCTTAAGCAGTCCAAAGGGATGCTGATCGCCACTAATTTGTGTGATTTATTTATGACTCTATTTAGTGGGAATCCATCGATAAGTGGGACACTTGTATTTGACGCAGCTGTATTTGCTTTAAAATGCCCGCGAACTTTGTGTTAGTTGCAAGATCTTTTCTTGGTTTTGTACTTTATACCACACCTCCCTATTATGTCCGAGAACGGATACTATTTTGAGAGTCGAGCTGGTTTTGTCATAATTTTGCTGTGTGGTTATGAGAACCTTTGTAATTATTGCGCCCCGAAAATTAGAGCCATTATAGGCGGGCCCGCGTGATATGGATGTATTTATTTTAGGACTGTTGAGTCTATATCTAAATATATTTAGTTATGCAATGTCCTTGTTAGATACCCATTAGCTTGGCTTGAGGTTATCTTGTAAGCTTCGTACTTTTATGGCATAGTCTATTATTGTTCATGAAATATTATATTTATATTAAATTCTTTGACTTATATCCATCTAGTCTATTATTGTTATTCATGAAACATTATATTAATATCAAAGACTCTGACTTTGAAGCTTCTACTCAATTTTACTCTTCATGGAAAGTTATGTTCATGTTAAGGTCACCGACTTTGAGCAATCTAATCTGCCTTCATATTCACAAGGTATCGTGTTTTCTGGTTTCTGCCAATCATGTCAATTTTATAGTGTAATGGTACATAATGTTTAACTTCTAAACCTCCGACCTTACACACTATGATCAATATTATTATGTTTATATTTTGTTTTTGTTTTTTAAACTATATCTCTCATATTCAATAAATATTTTGATACTCTCTAGTAACTGCCTGGCTTTTATTTCTTGGGAAAAGAAGGCGGTTACAACTCCTATGGCGAGTGGACTTGATACAGTTCCATCAAGTTGGTAGCAACCCATAAGCAGCCCCTGTTGGTTCGATGGTCGGAAAATTGGGCAAAAGTTTTGCCGCGGTCTTCAAATTAACCAGTTAGACCATAAAATCGAATTAAGGAAATATGATGAACAATGCAGCAGTTGAGAGATAGTTGAGCATCAGATCATATTCGTTTACATACACATTGATTTCGTAACATTCATCATATTCACATTCGTTCAGATTTAATTTAATTGCATTCAAACTATAAGTTAGCTTTTTTGTGCATCTCGTCTTTCTACTACACGTCCGGGATATTTGGATATTTTTTCACTATTGGTATAAGAAGGATAAAAATAAATTTCAGAGGAATTGTGCCCGTGGTTTCATGATGGGAGAGGAGGGTAATGTTTGGGGGAAAAAACACCCTTTTGCAAACAGCAAGAATTATTATTATTTGAGGTATTTAATGTGCACTTTGTAAACAGACTGATGATATCAACAAACGACTTATAAAACTAACTTAAATATAGGACCCACCTCGGTGGCCGCATGGTCAAACGCGCTTCTTTCACAGTGGACTATACTGCTGATAACGGGGAGATCGAGGTTCAAATCTCGATCAGGTGTGCCGAGGGTGACTTTTCCCAAATGGGTTTCCACTTTTCTTCCATGCAGATGTGTGTACACTTCCTATAAATATAACCTTCATAATCCCTAAAACTATTAGCATAATTAGTAAAAATGCGTATAGCCTCAGCCGGTAGTGTGTGTGTGTGTGTGTGTGTGTGTGTGTGTGTGGTCAACGTCAACTTGTACTTGTATCCACCTGCGTTTAAAGAACAACAATAGTATTACTATCAACGTGTAAGGAAAATAATAAGTTTCAATTTAAAATCAGAAAATAAATGCGTAAAACATTATTATTTTTTTAGTTTATTGATAACATTTGTAAGTAGAACAAGTAAATTTGTTTGGAAACAAAATCTAAGATAGCAAATCAAGAATTTTAAAATTATATTTTGTAAATTTATCTTAAACAAAAAATTCCACTTACACATTTGTTAGAGCAACATATTAAAGCTGCGACGCACAAATACTAACTATATAATATCTTAAAACTTATCAGACAATATTATTTTTTGGCTAATTCCTTAAGATTGGGATGTTGAATCGTGAAATTTAACTAGATAATTTTTTTACAATTTACAAAATTTCTGTAGAAAAAATGTGGCAAGCATGCTATACATGCTGCCAAATATTACTAAAGTGTGTTAATATTGCAATTATTATATAATATTTAGCCGCCTGGTAAAATTGTTTCTATGAAAATTTCGTAAAAGGTTAAATAAATCAAATAAATGATACATTACTCTGTGTGTTGTGGGTGTGTAAGTGTTCAGCTACTTCGCAAGTATTGTTGGGCCTTAAAATTTTAGAATAATATCTTATGCAATATCTGCTACTTTCACTATTCCCCTTCCTCCTTCCTCCGTTCCACTTTGCACTTTCTACCACCTTTCTTCAAATTTGGGCAATGAAAGGGGCTCAAACTAATTATGTTATCAACTGATAAGCTCAAATCTTCATTAAAAATATACAATGAATGAGAACAAAATTTAAATATGACTTAGATCTGGTTAGGAAATATATAGCTAAGAAATTTTAAAACATACTTATAGGAATAGTTTTAATCTATTTTAATTATATTGTATCGTTCTAGAACACAAACATGAACACGTGCTGGAGCAACCAGTATGAAGCCCCGTTCGCTGATTCGTCGCGAGGTCTCACGGGGACAGGTGCTGTACTGATCGCCAACCTGATGTCGACCCTTTCGGTGGCACGTGACAATCTGGCAGGGTACGGCGTCTACCCCAAGGACGCGCCATCGATATTAGACGAGTATGATTTCATCGTCGTGGGTGCGGGGTCCGCCGGTTCGGTAGTGGCTAGCAGACTCAGTGAAGTCCCTCACTGGAACATCCTCCTGTTGGAGGCCGGAGGCGACCCTCCTCTCGACACGGAGATACCCCTGTTGTTCCCTACACTCCAAGGGACGGATATTGACTGGAATTACAAGACTGAGCCTCAAGATGGGATGTGTCTGGGTATGGAAGGTAACCGTTGTCCCTTCCCTAGAGGCAAGGTCTTGGGCGGCTCGAGTAGCATAAATGCCATGTTATACGTCAGAGGCTTCAAGAAAGATTATGATGACTGGGCCACAGCTGGGAATAGAGGGTGGGACTATGAAAGCGTGTTACCTTATTTTAAGAAATCTGAAGACATGAGGTCAGAAGAAGTTATTTCCATAAAGAATTTCTCAAAGTATCATAACACCGGTGGATATTTGTCTGTTGAACAGTTTAAAACACAAGATCCTTACGTACCGAGCGTTATAAAAGCATCTGAAGAGCTAGGATACCATAAAGTTGACGATATTAACCGAGAAGAACCGTATGGGTTCTTAGGCAGTCAAGGCACGTTGAGAAATGGAACTCGCTGTAACACTGCAAAGGCCTTTCTTGGAGTGGCTAAAAACAGACCAAATCTTCACGTAATTAAGTTTGCCACTGTTACTAAGATATTAATCAAAAATACTACCAATACAGCGTATGGCATACAGTTTAGAACCAAACAAGGTAAAATAAAATTAGTTAGTGTTTCTAAAGAGGTTATTTTAAGTGGTGGCTCAATAAATTCTCCACAGATTTTGATGCTCTCAGGAATTGGCCCAAGAGATCATCTGATGAAAATGAAGATACACCCCATTTTTAAGGATTCCAAAGTTGGCTATAACTTGAAGGATCACTTGATATTTTTTGGCGCCCCATTCACCCTAAATTCAAGTGTTGAAAATGCACCACTTGTATCAAACGTTGATGCAATGTATCAATATTTAAGAAATGGCACGGGAGTTTTTTCTACGATAGGTAGTACTAATCTTTTAGGTTTCATTAACACAAAAAAACTTCCTGGAAAAATACATAATCATAATGAGAGACCAGACATTCAGTTTCATCATATAACCCAATATAAATCTCCATTGGCTGTTAAATTAAATATATTTAAAATGTTTAATTTAAGAAAAGAGATTTCTTATTTGTTCAATAGCTTAATCGCGGTCTCAGATGTACTTTTACCGTTACCAACACTTCTGAATCCAAAAAGTCGAGGGAAAGTCCAACTAAAAAGTTCAGATCCTTTTGAGAGTCCGAAAATTTTTGCTGGCTTCTACACTGATCCAGAAGATCTTGAGACAATGATTCGAGCCATTAGATTTTACCAAAAACTTGCAAACACAAAAGTAATGAAAATGCTTGGAGCGCGTCTAGAACATTTAGATTTACCAGATTGTAGAAAATTTTCTTTTGACACAAGGTAATATTGGATCTGCACTCTGAGACATCTGAGTTCAACAGTATACCATCCTGTTGGTACGTGTAAAATGGGCCCTTCCTCTGACCCCGAAGCAGTGGTGAGCCCTAAACTGAAGGTATACGGTGTTAAAAGGCTCAGAGTAGCTGACGCGTCTATAATGCCAGATATAGTAAGTGGGAACATAAACGCAGCTACCATAATGATAGGTGAACGAGCAGCTGACTTTATAAAGGAAGATTGGCTGAACAAGAAACAGTTTAGTTAATAGTAACTGATGAATTTGTATTTTAGACAAATTAACGTGTGTACATTAAAAAACATTCAACAAATAAAATCTTAAAAAATTATCTCAAACAAATAGTACGCATTCGCTCCTTTAGATAAAAATGGAACCATGGGCAATGCTATATCAAGCTAAGACATAAAACATCCAGCTGCCACCTATAGTATAATGTCTCCTTCTACATTAAAAAATTAGCTATCGTAATCGCAAAACAATTATTGTATTCAATAAATTAAAATAAATTGTATATTTGAAATAAACCCGCATTTAACTCATATGTATAATAAAAAAAATTGTGCACAAACGGACACATTACATAGACAACGCAATCTTTGTTTAAGATTGATATAATAAGATAAGTGAAACTAAAGAAAATACAATATTAAAGATACATATTTTTTTAAATCACATAAAGAGCATAAATTAATTAAGATATACTGTTACAGATAGCTATTAAATAAAAGAGCACCATGGGTCATCAAAGATCATAACTATTCACAACGCTGTATCAGGAGATGTTTATTTTAATCGTTCTGTCACCACTAGTTAGGTGCTAGTTTGGATTTCGGTTTGTAACTTTATACTTGTGACATCACTATTCGATTCTCTTTGGTTTTGGGGATTTGGGTTTTTACGTTTCCCATACAATATTACAATTTTCAACCTCATCAAGAAGTAGTTTAAACATTTTTTACACCAGTTTTTTCTATTAGTTTTGTATATTTCTATAGCCTCTCTCCCCCCTTTTCCAACCTCAACACATATTATAGTTTAAATTTATTTTATTTTTTTCTGGGGCGTATTAGTTTCTGTAAAGTTTCAGCTCCACTTTTTACAGACCTCCATTTTAAAAACATATTTACTTATAACTCGAAACCTATTGATTTTATAAAAAGTGTTTTTGTATTCAATAATCCTACAACTGTGTTTCTTTCTATGTCTCCAAGAGTTTTGGAAATGTGTTAAAAGATAAATCCAAATTGGCTAAATCCTCTTCCCGGAAAAATGAAATTTAAGACATTTTAATGTTTTTAGTGTTAAGCTATGCGTAGTTACAAAAACTATCATAGCCTAATTCGAGAAAATACATTTATGTTTTACATTTTGTCTATAATTATTATTATTATTATTACTAGTACCGCGTCTTACTACCCATTCGGATTATAGGCACTTACGCTAATGTGTAATGGTAGGGTGATTGTGAGATGAAATGGAGGAACTACAGTTTAACGTGGGATCCGAACCACGGTGGATGCACTCCACACATTCACAAGTTGTGATTAATACACGTCTTGTCAGAGGTGAAGGAAGGGTTTGGTAATCAGATAAATCTGTGCCGGACCGAGGATTGAACCCCGGACCCCAGCACAGAAGTCTGACACCTTACCCCTAGACCACCAGGTCACTTGTCTAGAATCAAACTAGTCTTAATTTTAGGCCGATGAATAGACAGACACACAGAAAGATGATATTTCTAAAACCACTTTCTCAGGTTGAGGAGTCGTTAAACGTTAACATTAATCAAAATATTGACTTGATTTTTTTTCGATCACAATACTTGCTTTCTCTCTCCCCTATCTCCCTCTCATCCTCTCTCTCCTCTCTCCCTGCCTCTCCCTCTTACTCTTTATCTTTCTCTACCTCTCGTTCTCTGTTAGGAGTTGCTATAATGTAGAGATTTACGTAATTAAACGAATTATTTGATTTATTGCAAGCTATTTTATGCATTTAAAATTTGTTTATCAATAAAAAATATAATAATATTAAATTAAGTGGAATATGACAGCCCTGACATGGAAGTCGAGCCCGGGACCTAGCAACAAACGAGGAGTGCCCTTGGATATGGGACCTAGCAACAAACGAGGAGTGCCCTTGGATATGGGACCAACCCGAGTGGCTCAATGGTAGAGTATTGTCTCTCAAAGTCTAAGATACCGGACTCAATTCCTGACTCAAAGTTGTAAATTCTCAATTAAATGAATATGGTTTTATTATTCTAATAGGTTAACACATATTAATCTGTAGTAGCTAAGCGCAATAGAACTTGAGCTCAGGCCAAAATTAGTAGCAGCTGAGAGCACGGTAGTAGCACTTGAACGTATGGACAGAGTTTTTAGGGATGGCTAGTATTTTCTTCTTATTGTTAATATTTCACTAGGGCAGCTTTTGTTTACTTGTTACTTGAAAAACAATTTAAAGAGACTCCTAACCGGAAATATCGTTTCCAGAGTACATCAATGAAAGGTGCTCTCTTGTAGTATCCCTTTTTTTAATCCTTCTTTAAGCTTTCATTCAAAAATATTTAACCTCCATGCTCCTCTTAAGATTCATTCTTTTTTTGTTAATTATTTGTCAGGTTCTTTTAGATATCTTTTTTAAACTAATATAGTTTTTGCATGTATGCTAAGATACTTTTTTCAGGTCACCGCTTTCATCCAGATTCTTCAGGCCACCGGTTTTATCCAGATTATTTAGGCCACCAGTTTTATCCAGATTCTTCAGGCCACCGGTTTCATCCAGATTCTTCAGGCCAACGGTTTCATACAGATTATTCAGGCCACCGATTTCGTCCAGATTCTTCAGGTCACCGGTTTCATCCAGATTCTTCAGGCCACCGGTTTCATACAGATTCTCCAGGTTACCGGTTTCATCCAGATTATTTAGGCCACCGGTTTCATACAGATTCTTAAGGTCACAGGTTGTATCCAGATTATTCAGGCCACCGGTTTCATCCAGATTATTCAGGCCACCGGTTTCATACAGATTCTACAGGTTACCGGTTTCATCCAGATTATTCAGGCCACCGGTTTCATACAGATTCTTCAGGTCACCGGTTTCATCCAGATTCTTCAGGCCACCGGTTTCATACAGATTCTCCAGGTTACTGGTTTCATACAGATTCTTCAGGCCACCGATTTCATCCAGATTCTTCAGGCCACCGATTTCATCCAGATTCTTCAGGCCACCGATTTCGTCCAGATTCTTCAGGCCACCGGTTTCGTTCAGATTCTTCAAGCCGTTCGCGATCCTCTTGTTGATCTTCTCTGTGAGGTTTTTTCCTTACCCTCCAAATTGAGCTCCATCCTATATAAACCGAATTTCTGGTACTCTGCCTCCTCTTTTAAGCTTCAAACTAGTATATACTATATGTTGGTTCTGTGACAGTTTCACCTATATATAGAAATTGTGGGATTGTCGTGCTACTGACTTCAGTACAAGGTTGTCATAAAATTCCCTAGTTTTGCAAGACTCGGGGAGTTTTCTTGAATCTTCAAAGTATTTTTTCTCTCCTCCACCAGCTTTTCGCATTTCTGTGCACTCAACCCAATTTAACTATCTGACGTACTTGCTTTCACTAACCGCAAATCAAGCCGGGGGGGGAAACAATATTCCTCTCCCCTTCATCAGTACTACGTACTTCTTTGCTCTCAAGTGTTACTAACATGTGCTCAACTGCTACCACATTTAGTTTAGGCTTAAGCGCTACTAGTATGCGCACAACTGCTACTACTTTTTGTTTCTACTCAACTGTTACTACCTTTAGATTGATCTCAACTGCTTCATAACCCCATTCATATATCAGGTAAGGAATTATTATTATTATTATTACTATTATTATTATTAGCACCTCGTCTAACTACCCGTTCGGGTTATAAGCACTTACGCTAATGTCTAATGGTAGGGTGATTGTGAGATGAAATAAAGGACCTACAGTTTAACGTGGAATCTCGAACCACGGTGGAGACCTGGCATTCCTCACATTCACAAGATCTCTTGTCAGAGGTGAAGGAAGGGTTTGGTAATCAGATAAATCTTTGCCGGGACCGAGGGTTGAACCCCGGCCACCAGCATAGAAATCTGACACCTTACCCCTAGACCGCCAGGTCAAATTAAATTTTGGTAAAGGCCACATGTTGCGGTGTTATCACTGGAGGGGCATTCTCAAACAATCTTGTGTTCACACGTGTGGAGATTTTTTTTTATAACTAGCTATTTTTTATGGTTATGGTTTTCTTCAACTAAATCATGAATTGTACAATTAATTATTAGCATATCTTTAGTTCATAAATGATTTATATCATTAGTGAGATTTCTTGATTTACAAAATTAATAGAAAATAATATAATAAAGCTTTTTACTCATCTGATACATATTAATGGTACTATACATAAAATAGTAAATACTTGAATAACATAACTTAGTGTAGCTTACAGTACAAATAATTTAACCGATTATAATAATTAATTATTAATTCCCCGACCACCTTTGTGGCGTAGTTAGCTAACGCGCTAGTTTCTTGTTGAGCTAGACTGCCGAGGACGGGGAGATCAAGTTTAGAATCTCGCTCGGGTGAGTTGGGTTTTTCCTTAAATGGCTTTCACTTTCCATCCACGCAAATGCTGTTTCACTTATTCTATATTCAACCTTCTCAATTCCTAACCCATTAGTGTAATTATTAATTAAGCGTATAGCCCAAATTAACGGGTAGTTATACGCAGTGCTAAGTATTATTATAGTATTATTAATTTCCCGGTATGAATTCAAGCTCGATATATAAATAAATACAAGAAAGCCAGATCAAAAGTACCATGGAATATTAAGAAAAAAATGTATATGAGACAAACCAGATACTGCATCGAACCACCATAGCTAAGCGTCAAAAGAAGTTTGACTTAAATATAATGTTACAAGGAGTCTCTATGGAGTATAATCTATTATTAAGACAATCACTTATATAATTACAAGTTATATTCTGATGGTCCACCAAGTTCCGAGTTATAGTCAGTCCTATTATCCGTCTACCGACACGCATTTCAATTTGCTATACCTTTTTCTGCGACAAACATTTTTCTTTCCCACATTTATCTGCATGCATCTCCTGTCCCAGTTCCACAGTACTCAAGGCTGAGAAATTGTGAAGAATTGATGTTGAAGAAACATGTTATTTTACTCATTCACCAAAGAGGACTACTCCTGGTCATCACTGAACGCTAAAACAGTTATTTCAACTCTAGTTCACACACCACATGACACAATTAATACGAGAAGAGATTACACACCCAGTATAGATAATTTAACCGGTTATAACTATGCCCAGGTATCGACTCAAGTTCGATATATAAACAAAACACAAAGAGGCCCTATAGCAAGTATCACGGGATGGTACGCTTAAATGTACAGTGGACTTACCACTTTTGTGGTTTTACATGACAGCTAGCTGAAGCTAGCAAATGGTATCAGTTACGCCAACATTGTTTAAAAATAACTTTTGTCACCATATTTGGAAACAATTATTATTTACTAATTACTACTATTATAATTACTAAAAATATTATCAATCGCTTTTAACAATACTTCCTCAAAGATTACAGTATAATTTCTCTTTCCATAATCAAATGTAAGAAAAAAAAGTCTAGTGATTTCATTTTAGTTTTTCTTTTCATTCTTGTGGCAATTACCGGTTAAATAGAGCGT
>CABEEJ010000972.1:40111-61782 GCA_901482245.1 Timema douglasi | reverse complement strand
TATCAAGGTCAACAATATATAGAAAATAAATAAAACAGTCATATAGGTTTCTTGTATAAACTTAAAATTTGACTGTCAGAAGTGACAGCTGATAAACACATGGTTTTGCAGATCATATGGTCCGGCGTAGGGATACATAATTTGGTCTGGTAGTTTTCAGAGCTGTCAGATGTCAGCTGTGAGCTGTCAGACAGTACCAAAGAAGTGGTATGAGCACTGTAGCCTATACGCAGTGGCGTAACACCCAGGCCCACGGGGCTTGCAATACGGCGGGGGGTATCAGTGGTGTAAGGGGGCTGGCAAAAGGGAACTTTAAATTAAAATATATTTGGTGCAAATAATTGTAATCAAATAACTTATGTCCTGATTATTGATAATTTAGATAGGGGAATAATGTTTATTTTAAAGTGTTATAAATTATAACAAATATAAGTTATTGCATTATTTCAATTATTTCATTCTGTTTTAAATATCACAGAAAATATTTTTTAATCTTCTTGCAGTCAAGCTGACTGACTGATGACGTTCCCAGCACAAAACCGAGACTAAAATAATCATTATAGGATATAATTGCTAAATTAGTAAGTATCTAGTACTATTAATTATTTCTTATGACATTTATTTAGGTGTTAGATAACTTGAAGAGGGGGGCCTGAAAATGAATCTTAATGAAGATTAATTTGTTACGCCACTCCTATAAGCGGTACTAAAAAAAAATTGATATTTTATGTTTAAATGTATGAGTATAGTGAAACTAAAACTATAAAACAATCAAACAAAGTTTAATTTAAATATGTTGACGTCCACGAGTTTTCAACATTCTATAGTTATATTGAAATTGATCTTTCATATCTGAGTGTTGGTATTTTATTTGGGGTATGAGTGTACACAGCTCAAAATACGGCTTCGCCTGGTAAGAGGGTGGAGGCAGGGTCTAGGGTGGTTGTGTTTGCTTTTGGCAAACGTTTATAATCGCCTCCTTCAAACATTTAGTTGAGGAAAGGCAAAATACAAGCTGCTTTTCTGTTCAATAGAATAGAATGGCACAAGCATTCTTTAGCGAAGTGCACAGTCTATTACAATAAATATGACCGCGTTTCAGGATTCTTGGAAATTTCTTATCGCCGCTAAGAGGAACTTTTTGTTTGGTAAAAATAAATATAAAAACGGGTTATTTTTAATATATATTTATAGGGTACAATTTCGTACACAAATTCTGAGATCTAAAATAAATATTCCAGAACATAAAAGTTATTTTCGCTTGGTGTAACCTCGATGAAAAGAATATTATTTTATAGGTTATAAATTTTTTATTTTTAACCAATGAATTTAATTTAACTATATATTTTTCCACCTTGTTTTTAATAAATATCAAACAAGATGCCTACTTTCTAATTTATTTTAGTTAAGATAAATTTTATCTATATCAATCTACAGTACAGTGACTTATGTAGTTCCTCGTGAACACCTTTTTATATTACAGACATTTGTAAAATATTAAACCATGATGAGATAGTCTGTTCTGACATGTAGTGAGACATAGGGGGAAAAATTAATTCAAAATTTTTAAAAGTTAATAATAGTTAGATTGAATTTTAATTTCAATCAAAACCAATTTATATCCAGAAAGGGACTATAAAAAAATACAAAAGAATCACCAGGATGTATAAATGTATGATATAAATGAATAATAAAATAAATGTATCGATTTATCTTAGTTACGTGGCATGCAGTGGCGTGTTGCCAGAATAGTCAGAAATATTTAAACCTGTACCTGAAATATGTTCTCACACACTCAATCTCCATTAGATCAATTACAAATAAGCTCTTTTACACAGGATGTTCTGAAAATCATAGCCCAAACTGCATATATAGTTTGTTTGTATCAAAAGTAATACAAAATCCCTATCCCAAAAACTATGCTAATACCAGTAAATTGTGTTTAAAGTTTCTGCGTACAGTGCCGGGAGAACATATCTATTAGAGCTTACGTGTACAACAAGTTGCATAAGAGCTAGGCGGGAAGCACTGCACATGTACTAATGGCAAGCTGTGTAGTGCCGCGCTCCTAGCTCCTATGCAACTTGTTGTACACACATTTTTGAATATATATGCTCTCCCGGCGCTGTAAGCAGAAACTTTAAACACAATTTAATGGTACTAGCCTAGTTCTTGGGAATAAGGAGTAGGGGTTTTGTATTACTTTTGGTTCAAACAAACCATATGTGCAGTTTGGGCTATGAGATCTCGAACACATTGTGTACCTGACATAGTGATGTATTCCCGTTGATATCAAAAATGTGTCTTACTGAGGTTTGAGAACATCCAAAGATAGGTCTACAGTTTAAAATACTTCAGCGGGCAACACTCCACGACACACAATTTCTTTACATACATACATACATACATACATACATACATACACATACATACATACATGTATACATATTATATACATACATACAAACATACATACATACATACATACATACATAATCACGCCGTTTCCTTAGAGGGTGGGCAAGAAACTGTACATATAGCTCAAAAAACAACTCCGTACTTAATCCATCCTCACTAACCTTCTCTCTATCTCCATTTTATGCTCAATAGTCAATATTTACATTTTTTTATTGGTCAAAATGTATAAATAAATAAATAATTAAATATCAATGCGATGACTTGAAGATGTGCAATACCTAATAAAATTTTAACCGGAAATCGAAATTTTAATACGAAGTGTTGACCCTTGTGGACCCAATATTAATCTTTTTTATTTGTCCAAACATACAAATGAGGGCATTAATTCTTTAAAAATAAAAATATAAGATTTAAAACAGAAATGTTGATTAATCTTGATGGCAATCTTGCCTTCTTACATTATTCCGTTCAGAAAACCTTACGAGTTTATAGAAAGAGAGAAAGTCTGTGCGGTGCGCCGTACCATTTATTTTAGATACTTAGTTATATTTAATTACTCTATGGCATTGGAGAATTATTGCGTTAAGACTTGAGTAGTATATGTTTTCAACTAAAACTCACAAAATTGTATTAATATATTAGCAAATATCTAAGAAACTGTTGCTTTTATAAAAAAATATATGTCAAATAAAAGTTTATTTCTAATGGTCCTACAATTTTACGATGATAAGTTGTTTAGTATCTTAAATAGTTGTGGAGATACGGAAATTAACGCTTCTGTAAAATACCCTAAAAATCATTTCCATGGGAAAATGAAAATAGTCAGTTTATTTATAATCTTAATCAACGCCTAGATACGAATTTTAATCAAAATCGTTGGAGCAGAATTTAAGAAAGTCTATTTTTTCTCTTTTCGCCCCTCATAAAACTACTCTTAATTTTAAGTTTTAATAGACACACAGACAGACGGCATTCCAAAGACTATTTTTTAGGGTTTGGGGGGTCATGAGACGTCAATATCCATCAACATTTCAGGTTAAATTTTTTTACTGTCGCAATACTTAAACTTTAATGTCCAAAAAGTTAAAAAATATATATAATTGCGTATAGATTGAAAGTTATTAATTTTATAAAAATATGTTTCGAATAAAATATTTGTATTATAAATATATATATATTTGTAATGCTAAGTAATTTCATATCTCAAATGGTTTCGGAGATATTATAAAAAATGTTTATTTACGCATCAGACCGGAGCCCTTAAAGCCATTTTGCCAAAATATTGAGAGTAGCCATTTTGTTTGGAATATTTTTTAATGTTTAGAAATGAAATTTAATCAAAATCGTTAGAGCCGAATGTAAGAAAATCGACTTTTTCTCTTTATGCCCCTCAGTAAACTACCCTTAATTTTAGTGGTAGATATCCAATTCCAAAAATCCCTTGGGGCAACCCTATGAAAACCCTAGATATCAAGTTTTAGCTCAATCGGTAAAATAGTTTAGGCTCTAGTTGGAGGTACAGACGGAAATTCAAAAAACACATTTTCGGATTCAGGGAGTCATGAAACGGCAAGATTCATCAAAATCTCGAGTTCGATTTTTTGACGATCACCATACATACTTTCTCTACCTGTAAGATAGAGAGAAAGTAAAAATACTGGAAATCCTAATTACTTATGCTATTTTATAGTGTTAAAAACAAATAGAGAATATTCTATATTTGCCTCAAGGAGTCTGATATTATGACTATGGTAGAGCCCAAAGGTTCCGTGGAGGATGGTGTGCAAAACGCTTTTCTAAGGCCGGGATCAGGATCAACTTAACCTTCACTTAAGGTTAACTTAACGTAAAGGTTTTTCTCGTGATTTTAAACGGAAGCGATCATGATGAGGTTAACTTAACGTTCACTTGCACTTAACTTAATGTAATACATGTCCTTGAAGGTATCTCACGTTAAGTGAACGTTATATGTAGATTATCACGTGATATAGCTACACAATCATTGTGCGAGTGACGTCTACAGGGCTATTTAGTAATTAATTTGTTGGTTTTATGACCATGGTTTACTCTTTAGCTTAAGTTCTAGTGATCAAACATTGAAACAAAATAGTAAAACTAAAATAGAAAAACTAAATTTATCATTATTATTATTATTATTATTAACACCACGTCTTACCACCCGTTCGGGTTATACGCACTTACGCTAATGTGTAATGGCAGGGCGGTTGTGAGATTAACTGGAGGACCTACAGCTTAACTTGGAATCCGAACCACGGTGGAGTCTTGGAATTCCTCGCATTCACAAGTTGTGATTAATACACGTCTTGTCAGAGGTGGAGTAAGGGTTTGGCAATCAGATAAATTTGTTCCGGAACCGAGGATTGAACCCCGGACCCCTAACACAGAAGTCTGACACCTTTCCCCTAGATGGCCAGGTCACCGACGCTAAATTGATCAAAAAAGTTTAGTAATAGATATTTATTATATCGATTGAAAACCGTAAACATTCACAGATCATCACTTTACAAATAGGCTAGTACAAATCACATATCAAAACACATAGGTACTCTAGAATACAGATGTTTGGCTCGAATTGTTACGTTAAGTTACGTAAATCGTGATCACGCATCTGTTTTCTTAAGTTAAGTGAACGTTAAGTAAACTTTACGTTAAGTTAGAGTTAAATTGATCGTGATTCCGGCATAAAGCACCACTTTCGTTTTAGACAGGCCTGATGAAGATTGTGAGATCGGGATTCGACTTCTGTTCGGGTCTACTGAGGGTGGTTTTTCCTAAATGGCTTCCCACTCCCCTTCCTTAGAAATACCGGTAGATTACCTCTAAATGCTTCCTTCCTCATCCCTTATCAATTAGAGTAATCATGATATATGCGTATAACTTTAACGGGTAATAAAACGCGGTGATATAAAATAAATAATAAAAATATGAGTGAACAATTTATTTTCTTGCTTTGGCAGCAGTAAACGAAGCAAGCTAGACCCAACGTAAATAGTTCTGAGCGTAAAATATCCCGTTTTAACTATAACAATGGTGACCCACTTCCACTTTTCTTCTTAACTTATGTGAATAAGAATTATTATTTTTAAAGTGTTATGCTCTTTAAAGTAAAATTTAAAATCTTTTAGTAGATCTTTTACCAATAAAACATATCAACAACGTCCCTATTTTTTATAGACCCTCATCAAATAAAATGCGGCCATACAAATAATAACTATAACAAAGACGTTAAAAACAAGTCAAGCTGTGAGTTTTATGTTTTATATTTTAATAAAAGTAGAATGATAGACAATAAAGTCACATGGAACTCTATTCTTACTCTCGAATGGTTTTATTTTCCTTCTTAAACAGAAAACCTCTTTCAAAACTGTTTACCATAAATATATATAGGCCTGTATATATATTCATTTATGTATAGACGTGTCTACTATTTGACAAACACCACCAAAGTATGAAAGAACTCTTTGTCATCCACTGTAAGAAAATCAAATTTATTTTCCCCTTTATTCGTGAGTTGAAAATATAAAAATATTTCAAAACTCATCCTTTGTTCTTCCGACTACATCTTACTACCCACCCGGAGTATACGCATTTAATTTCATTATGGTTTAGGGATGATAAAGGTAAGATTTAGATAAACTGTACCCTTGTTTGCGTTAAGGAAGGGATAGACAATAATCAGTAAAGGAAAAAATACTATCGTTATATAAACTTGAGATTCGAAACGCTGATCACCTCGTCACCGTAAAACTGATCTTTACGACTAGTCCGCGTGTTCACCCATGTGGGTGGGAGTTGGGTCATGAAATGAGGACTAATATGACCGTGTAACGCCGTTTCCAAGATCGTAGATCACTAAAACACTTGGAACTAAGCTTAGAAGCTTAGAAGGTGGGTTTTGTTGGAGGTGACACCTCCACGTTGTCGAACAAGGGGGAGGTGTTGGGAGGACTCATATGTAATCATCCTAATTGTTAGGGGTAATCCTCTTGCTTCTCCCTTAGGTAATAACCGCGAATTATTCGTCCCTTCACCCCAAACCCTCCGCAACTAATAATTTATAGGGTTATAAGAGGTCCTGGACGTATTAACATTATCTCAAAAGTCCTTTCGCTCGGCTAGTCAAGATGTATTGGGTGTGGCTAATCTAGAGAGTAAACAACATGCCTGGCACCACCTTTTCAAATTTGGAAATACCGGTATACACTGCTAGTGTACACGACTATTATCTGAAAAAGTTTTGGGGTGACTTTTAAAAAAAGTGTTGACTCGTCTTACTACCTGTTTATGTTATAAGCATATAAGGATAATTACTCTAACGAGCTAGGGGGATGAGGAAGGAAGCATTTTAGAGATAATCTACCCGCATGTGCGTAGAAGGAGAGTGAGAAACCTTTTATGAAAAAACACTCTCAGTAGACTTGACCAGGATTCAAACCCCTATCTCCCCGTCATCATTAGAGAATATGTCATGATCATAGCAGCAGCATAATATGAGAAGCTTTTTAAATGAAGAGAAAAAGTTGTCATGAAATTCTATGACACTCTTGACAGATATTCAATAACTGTTGATATCAACATGTGAATAAAATTGAACTCTTATGTTTGTACTGGAGCAAAATTTGACTATTTTCTCAACAACAACAAAAAAAAGTGTTGATATGAAAACTGTAAAAACACTGCCCTTTTCTCACGTCCCCTACAACCCCACCTTAAAAGCATCTTAATCAAATACGACAGTGTAAAAAGAGAAAAATTAATTTTGCCTGAAACTGTTTAGAATTAGATTGAAATATTTAACCTGTCAATCGGGCGTTTTGTGCCCATATGTGTGCCAGTCAGAATTTGTGAAATTAAATTGGAAAGTTCGGTGGTAAGAGGATCCCTGTGTTGGGGTATCATTTTTCAATTTAAGGAATATGGTATTTATACACGTCTATAACCGTAGGCTTACTTAACTATAATAGCTTCCTTCTTAATAGCCTACATTACGTTTAGTACGCCAAGTCATAGCGCTTAGTTAAGCTCAAATTAGAAATTATGACGAGTCTGTAAATAAATAGTAAAATATATTTGTTAGCACCACCCAGAATTCAACCGAGGTCTCCTATAAAGTGAAGCAGACTATTCTAACCACTTAGTCACGTAGACGGGTTAACTAACTATTCTTCTTAATAAGTTTAAAAAAAATACTCGGCATCCGAATTTGGCCGAATAACTTGTTTCACGGAAATAACGAATCATTAGTCAAGGTAATGGTTTTATTTTAATCATTATTAATGAGTAAACTTCAATAAATAAACCATCGTTTCATTTCAATCTTCAAGATGAGTTCAAGATGAAGTGGGAAGGGGGGAAAAAAATGTTTTCCTCGTCTATCCACAGCGCTAATGAAATGATAATCGCTTCAAGAGAAAGTAGAGAGCTACGTAAGAAAATCTCACCTCTATCTTTAATTAAAACCTCAAACGGTAAAGTTTTCGTGTAAATAGGGTAAAGAGACGGGGGCGGGGAGAGGCGGGGGTAAGATAGGGGATCACAAGGGGTGAAAATAGAAGGAGCATAAAACGGGGCCGTTGGAGGTATTAAAAAAAATCGAGAGAAAGAAGAAAGGTAGGTGCAAAATAAACACAGGACCTCCTCCTTGGAATCTTTATAAAAGACTTAACAGTTTAGTGTTGCCTAGGTAGGTAAGCTTCTTAACAAGCCGCGCCGCTGACTAAAGCCTTAAACTCAAAGCGCCCCCGCCCCACCCCTACACTCCCACTACAACACGTTCAACTCCACCACCCCTCTCGCCCCCGACACCCTTACCAACCCTTAAAAAAAATACTTCGTAGCAGAGAAAGAGAGTGTAAGCTAAGGAGAGGGGTTGGGTATTTCGTGGCACACCACTTTACTAAGGGCTCAAAGACATAAGTAACACCTTAAACACCTTCATCTAACCCTTTTTTCATTCTTCTCCTTAAAAATATTCTAGTCGCTATAAGAAAGAAACAGGGGTAAGAAAGTTTTAAAATATGCATATTAATAAAAAAAACTTTATAAAAAAAGATTTCATATCATATAACTAAAATTGTTTCACCAAGTTGGCGACGATTTCAAAGGAAACTACTTTTACTTCGGATGTAGAGAAAACACATTGGCTTAGTGTGAATTTCTTATACAATGGAAAGGGGGTGGGGGTGGTATGAGGGGGAAGCAGCTAGACTACAAAATGCTCGTTACATAATACTTCAAATTTGCCTTTAAACAACATTCATTATGTTCGCAAAATATAAGTCGGGCGTATTTAACCAGAGGTCAACCGAATGAGTTTATGTAATTCTCAAATATGTATTTATATTTTTAATTTAATGAATTAAATTCGGAATAAATATATTTCGTAATTATTTAAAACTTCAAGTACTAAAAACCAATTCCTAATATATTAAGCTGCAAGTTTTGATTTTTATCTTAGATAAAAATAAATAATAATAATTATTATTATTTATCGGATTGTTATACAAACGTGTAACGTGTTACGTCTCGTTTCAAAATTGAGGTAAAATCCAGTCTCCTGGAATCATAACTTTGCCTCTAATCTAAATCAATACACCCGACAGATATTCGAAACTTCTATCTCCCCGTCATTGGCAGTCTAATCTACTGCAAGAGTAGTGCTTTAGACCATGTGGCCACCGAAGCGGGTCCTTTGTAAGATAATAAAATTAGTATTAAAATCTTGCCCACTGACAGAAAAAAGTGATAAAATCTTACTAATATACAAAAACAATAGTTCCATCTGTTGTTCTTATTGGTTGTGAAACGTAATCGCTTAACTTACATGACGAGAAGAAATTTAAGGTGTCTAAAAATATATTATTAAAGAAAATATTTTATCTAAAAAGAGATTAAGATAATCGAGACCGGAGGAGGTTACATAATGATGAGTACATTCCTTATACTTACCAGCAGACATTGTTAAGTTATCATATTCTGAAAATTGAAAAATGACACCTGGACACGGGAATCGAACCCGGGACCTTCGGCTTAGTACGCCAATGCTCTTACCACTGAGCTATCCAGGATTCGTCCAGGTGTCATTTTTCAATTTTCAGAATATGATATCTATGAGGGACTATCCACACTAAAATGCATTAACAATAGTTTCGGCTATTTGTTTCATTCGCAGATTGCGCAATTTTTTCTAGCACCGCATCTTACTACTCGTTCGGATTGTACGCTTATGTATTAGTCGCATTAAGGCCCATTGACACGGTGTTAGTGGATTAATGCAAGTTTACTAGTATTAAATTACTAACATGCTAGTTGTGTTTTCACGCATTTTTCATCGGCCTAGTATTTTTTTTTTCATGACAAGCTATATTTTAATAAATACTAGAAATGGAACACGTGCGCTAAAACTAGTATTTAAGCTGTTGATAGCCATGACTAGCACTAGAACTTGAGGAGCTACTAATTTTTTTTTTTAAATACCACAACTGTAGACTGTATTCCTGTGTGCGTGTCGATGAAAATGTCATACACAACTTACACGTTTAGCATGGCACTTTCATTACGTAAATGCGCCCTCAATTCAGGAAAACTCATTAAGCTAATTTGATTTCTTAATCAAAAACCTCCTTGCCGTTTAAATTAGTTCGTGTATACCTATCAATTTACTCAAGTCTCATTACGTAAATGTAATGAGGTATTCATGACTAAGAAACTACACACAAACGGAAAGGAAAGTGTTACCAAATGTTTCGGGAGATAAAACTCAATAGTAATCAAGTGAGTGGCACATAAGTAAAATATTGAAATTTGATTTAAAAGTTTTCATAAAATGTCCTATGAATATATATTGTTAGATTTTCTTACATAAAAGTATTAGCTTTCGCCCTCGGCTTCACTCACGTTAAAATACGTTTTTTTTTAAACATGCTCATTCAAACAATAACTTTTCCAATCATAGTTTTTTTTTATTCCCCGCACAGAGAAGAAATAACTCAACGTTTCCGGCAGTGGCGCACCAAGAAATGTACTTGGGGGAGGAGCAAACAATCAAGGCTGTAGTCAGAATTAAATTTTGGTGGAGAGGAGGGAGGGGTTTGGAGGGTATGGATAGCAAAATAAAGGTTTGTTTCAGAGATATTTTCCCTGCAAGCCAAAGAGAGAGTCCATGAACTCTTTTCAGTAAAAAATAAAAAATTGGATGCACCTAGAAGCTATTTAGAGGTGTCATTTCATAGAAAAATTTGAAATTTAGATGCCTCACGAAGCTATATAGAGTAGTCTTCGCTTGACAAATTTTTGAAAATTAGTTGTCTCTAGAAGCTATTTGAAGTGATCTTCCCTTGGAAATTTTTTTAAAATGAGTTGTCTTTAGAAGCGATTTGGAGTGACCTTCGCCAGGAAAATTTTGAAAATTAGTTTCCTCTAGAAGTTATTGGTAGTGATCTTTTCTGGGCAATTTTTTTTTAAAAAATGAGTTGCCTATTAATCTAGAAAATGTAGATTAAATTAATTTAACACATCTTAAGTGTTTGATTTTATAGTTCCACTTGATGTATTTTAACATTTTATTAAAACTATTCTGGTCTTAGGGGGGGAGACTGCTCCATTTACCACCAACCTGGGCGCGACATTTGTTTCAGGTAGGGATTAATATGATGAAAACCTTGGATTTGGTGAAATATATATGCGCAGAATCAAAAAATCTAACTGGAATGGACGGTCAGAAGTAATCGTGCGTATTATTGGTATCACAACTATTTCTCTCGTAGTGCTACCTATCATAACAATCATCTCTATGAAAAAGTTTTGCGGACTATCTTCCTAAAAGTTGGTCCCATCATATAGCTTAGATAAGTTTAAATTAAGCATCAAACTGATGGGCCACCTCACTTTAAATTAAGTGTTTGAATTGGTAAACCGGATTTAAGGGAATTCAAAAATTCAACAAGGTAGTGGATGGTTCTGATCCGTGTGTATGGGTTTGTAAGTGAGAGATGACACTTCGAACTAGTCTAGATTTATTATCTGATTAATTTTTAGAAGATAGAATATTTCGCTCTTGGAACCAGGAAAGAAGCTTATTTCGCACTAGCACTGATCTTCCTGTCATAAAGACAGTCTAAACACGAGTGTGACGCCTTAGACCAAGGACACAGACAAATAATATACCCAAACACTCATCCTCCAGGTTACAATGGTTGAGCTCCTTTTGGAAGCTTGAGTCGTTCAACACTTAGGATCGCTGCGGTTAGTCCTATCATCACCCAGCAGTGACACTAGCGAAGCCCAGTGTTGAAAGACTCAAGCTGGCAAAAGGAGCACAGTGAAAACCCCGTAAGGTTGAGAGTCTGTTTCTATCATTTGTGTGTGACCAAGGATAACGAGACATTTCCGACCAGTGTCACAATTAAGCACTAACTGAATCTTGAACTAGTCTAGTGTACCATCACTTGTTTAAGTTTATTAATAAGTATTTAAAAATAAAAACTCGTTGAATATTATTAAGTGTAATGAACAACTCGAATAAAATTGTAAATATTTTAATAATGACTAAATTTTAAACAAGTAAAATTTATTCCACTGACAAAGTTAGTGTCTTGGACCATATTAATGTCAAACTTAAAGTTAAAACATTGAAAATGACATTTCCCGGGGGGGCGGAGGGTAGATAATACAATAAATATATAATGAATATATATATATATATATGTGAATGTTAAAATTTAAAAAAATACGTAACCTTTTCCATTATACAAGTGTCTCCGAGTTAATTGAGAATGGAAGTAGCTTTCAAAATGCAAAGTTGTTCCGCGAGATACTTAGATTAAAAGTTTGACGTATTGCCTGTTGACTATTATTGTAACCTGATGCCTTGCCATTACACTTTTTTTCAATCAACGTTTGAATCCTATATTATTACAAGGATTATTGCTTATTTGTTTGTTGTTTATACTTTCTCACTAACTTACAGGTAGAGAAATTATCGTGATCGTCAAAAAAATCGAACTTGAGATTTTGATGAATCTCGACGTTTCAAGACACCCCGAATCCGAAGAAGTGATTTTTGAATTTCCTTCTGCATGTCTGTACCTCCGACTAGAGCCTAAACTACTTTATTAATCGGGATAAAACTCTCAAAATCTGCTTTAACGATTTTGATTAAATTTCATTTCAAAACATTTATTTTTTAAATATTGTCAATATATATTAAAAATAAGTTTGATGTATAACTCGTCGAGAGGAATAGCATTCACTTATGTCCCCAATTTTAATAAAACCTTGGTGATTAACGTTTCACTCCCATTCGAATGCAGTTCTCAGGATGTTCATCTCTAAGCCTACATCTGTTCAGTTTTTCACCACTTTTAGTTGAAAATGATGACTCACACAGGTGAACTACGTCTTCAATAGGAGTGAAACACGAGCCAGATCTGAATAACTATCCTGAAAAATGTACTGAAGCCCACATCACAGTGGCACTTCAAGTTGTCTGTATGATACAAACGGACAGATGCGTGTGAGAGGAGAACTCCACAACAAAAGTGACATCGGAACCGACTTGCCAATCCTAAAGAGAGGAGTGACTGTAGACAACATAGTACCTGATCATCTGCCAAACATAGTTCCTGTAAAAGAAGCAAAACTTAAATATGGGGATAAACTTCTATGTAAGCACTTTGGTGAAGGGTGGAAAGACATGGCTAACCTCAACTACTTTAAAACTGTTATCGATTCTCAATCTGAAGATGTACAGAATATTGAAGTGAACCAAGATGAAGAAAACTTTGAAGAAATAGACGATATATTAATATAAATTATCTTTGCCGCTATATTTGCAAATAAGTATTTTTTCCTTTAAGACGTAAACCGACAATTATAACCCCAAATGAGTGTATTAATATTTCTGAAGATGTATAGCAAATTGAAGTTGTGACGACTCGGAATGTTTTGCGCTAGGAACTAATACGTATAGACACAGCACAAAGTGAACCAAGATGAAGAAAACGTTGAAGAGATAGGTGATCTTGTTAATATAAATCTGTTTTAAAACTTGATTCACAAATTAATCTTCTTTTGATTGAATAAATACTAATAATTTTGTACGAATAAATTGTTATACCTCAAGCTTATGTTTTATTTCAAAACTGGCATATTCCAATGTGTGTACCTGCATGCAAAACTGTCCCTTTCCAAAATATATTTCTAGTTATTATCCAAACCGTATTGTCAATATTTGTTAAATTTACCCAGGTTTATATACGTTCATATCAGGTAAAGTTTAATAAAAATCATATTACAGATTTTTTGATTTCCTCAAAATTATACTATAGTGGATAAGGGCAGTTTGTAACCCACCTACTACACAATTGTCCTTCGAGATGTCATGGATATCCAAACTAAACCTCCGAAGAGGCCCCCCTAAAGACTTTTAAGCTACACTACACCCGGGTTCAGAGGCCTTTTATAGTGCAACCTCTGATACCCATCGGGACCGGAACCTTTTAGCCGGACGTGGACCGAAGTCCACGAGTGCCATTCCGGGTACTCGAGCACCCGAAAAAAACTAGTACCAGCCCTTCCATGCCAGCCTGCGTTGGATTAGGAGTTGGATCCTTCTAGTGATCGCCCAAACACGAGGAAGTCAGGAGCTCAGCCTCCGAACAGTAGTCTCCACAAACCTTCGTTCCTCTTACCCCAGGACTTTCACTATTTTCCAAAGCTTGGCTGCCACCCTCTCAGCACCACTTCTTGAGACCGACTGCCCGGAGTTGCCCAGCGGGGACCTCGAGGAGGTGCCCTGACCAGCTATCCCCACTACACGGGTACGCACTACCAACCACTTAGTGCATGTCGAGGAGCCCCGCTCTTCACAAACAGATTACCTTATCGGGGTCTTAACTATACCGAACTCCAGCGTCCGCCACATTGCCCAGGGGCCACCCCGTGAGGATTTTTAGAGACCTGTCAGTACCGAGAGGTGGCAAAGACAGTTTAGTGCTATTTTATATGAAACGTGTGGGGACCCAGATCGCGTCCCGGCCACCGTACGTCGGGCCGGTTCCTTAAGACTGAGCACCGTTACCACCCCACCCCCCTTTCGAGAGGGCATTCGTGTCTTTTAAATCTCCGAAGAGACCCCATGAAGGTCTTCGCAACTACACTTTCCATAGGCTTATTGGCCTTTTTACAGTGAAACCACCGATACCCATCGGGGACGGAACCTTTTCGGCGGACGTGGACCGAAGTCCACGAGTGCCATTCCGGGTACTCGGGTACCCGAAAAAACCAGTACCAGCCCTTCCATGCCAACCTCCCTTCGAGAGGTCATACATACATGTTCTAAACTTGCAACGGCGATAGGTTATTTTGAAAAGCACAAAATAGGTTTCCTGTGCGAGCTATTGGAAATGCTGCCGTGAACTACCGGTAGCTCATGATCGACCGTTTGGCGATTACTGGTTTAAAACTTGTTGTATTCTGCTAACCAAGATATTTATGTTCGGTTCATAATTTTATCTTGAACAACACACAAGACAAATTGACTTGACTTTAAATAATAATAATATCAAGTTGGGAAAAGTTTTATTTAGTATTTATTTTTCTCGTGTTGGCGTGCAGCCCAGTGACACACGTGTCATAGATTTTCCATCCCTAACTTAGACCATTTGGTTACTGAAGCGGGTCAGATCATAAATAGCCATGGCTCTGTGAATAAGGCTAGTGATTCAATTACACTAAGAACCCAACTGTGCACCAAGGGTGGCCATTTTGAGCATTTGTAAATATTATCTACAGTCATCGTCTACCTAACATTCAAACCCTTGTAGTTGAGAAGCAGTTGCAAATCGCACTAACGTTAATTTGAATTTTTATTTACTTAAAATTATCCCCAAAATAAACACGTAATCGACCTCTTGTTGTGGGGTATCCTGTATTACGGAGGATTTAATTCAATGTCTAACACCAAAGATCGATACGTTTTCACTTATTAGGTTACGAAACACTTATTATGGAGAAAAAAAATCTTTGATTTTATTATTTAACATCGCGTCTTAGCACTCGTTCGGGTTGTACGTAGGTGGAAAACCATTTAGTAAAAACCATTCCAGGTACACCCGACCAGGATTCAAATCCCAATATCTCTGTCATCAGCAGTCTTTTTTTGGGAGTGACGCCGTAAACCAAGCGGCCACCAGAGGGGATCTTTATGATTTTTAACTATCAATTTTTAGTTGTATTTAATGTGTCAACCTAACATCTTTTATTTACAATATTTCTATTAAACTCAGCAAAATTAACTAAATTTGGTTTAAAGCACCTACCAGTTTTATATTAAAAAAATTAAAGTCAGTTATTGCAGCTCAAAAGTCATATAAATTTCTTAAAATATACAGCTTACTTTTTTAAATTACATAATATAAAAATGTTTCTGTACTAATTTAGCTGCATTAAAAACAATTTTTTCACAAAACTGCTCGTTATCTGGTGTTTCTCTTGCCTCGCTGATGACGTTCTACCTTGACCTTTCCTTAATGAACACAAGAAGTGAAGCAATTAGTGAAGATTGTCTACAGCGTAGTCTATAGATGTTGAAAGACTTCCTGTTAAAAATGTGATCATCTTCAAGTCAAATGTCAAATATAACAAGCCGTTTGGTGGGTATTCACTGTGAATCTAATATTTTAAATCTAAAAATTATGCTTAAATAAAATTTTAGCTTATTTTTTTTATAATTAGGTTCCAGATGTTGATAACATAAAATATTCCACCGAAAAAAATACCTTAAATATAATGTTTCAGTTATTTTAAAAATATACTCTGAAAAATAAAAACATTGCCTTAACATTAAAATTAAGTGAGCAAAGAATTTAAAAAATGATCTTAAGAAATCATAATAAATACTTCTAATTATTTTTGTTTAAATACATAATTTAATGTATTACAAATATAACCTTCTTCCTTAAATATTAACTCTACCTTGACCTGAAATAATTTTACTTAAAATGTTTTGTTACCCGTGGTATAAAATAAAATGGAATAGTATGAATTATCAACAACAAGGCTGATTACTCTAAAAAAAAAGCTAAAATACCATCAAATTATTTTAGTTTCAAGACCATATTTATTAAGGGGACCTGGTGGTCTAGGGGTAAGATGTCAGACTTCTGTGCTGGGGGTCCAGGGTTCAATTCTCGGTCCCGGCACAGATTTATCTGATTACCAAACCCTTCCTTCACCTCTGACAAGACATATTGTGAATGTGGGTAATGCCAGGCCTCCACCATGGTTCGGATTCCACGTTNGGGAATGCCAGGCCTCCACCGTGGTTCGGATTCCACGTTAAACTGTAGGTCCTCCATTTCATCTCACAATCACCCTACCATTACACATTAGCGTAAGTGCGTATAACCCGAACGGGTAGTAAGACGCGGTGCTAACAATAATAATAATAATAATAATAAATAGTTGTACGCAAAAACCATAAAATAGTAAGTTTGACACTTTATAACTCGTAAACTATAATGATTTGAAATCAATTAATATCTATTTATGGATTATCCATACACTTGTTAATGCTGTGCAATAAAATTTTGATCGTTGACCGATCTTAAAATAATAGAATGTCTAATCCTAGTTTAATATATAGATTTATTTGATTTAAATTTTTTTTTTAATTAATGGTAAGGTGCACATCACAGGTTTATTTATCTCTCTTTTACCTTAAAACAGACGCATTTACTAAAATCTAACCAGCTTTGTTAAACTAAATAATATAAATTGTTGCAGAAACACTCCACCAAATAGCCTAAATAAAATAGTGTACATTGTTACATGGAGAAAAGGCCAACAGCTATATATATATATATATATATATATATGCGCTTGTAGCACAAACTCGCTTTGCTCGTTGGGGGGCTCCAACCCCAAACCCCCAGTTAGTTTTCTTTGCAAGTGGATGTAAACTAATGTAATTCCAGAGTCGTTTTTTGATAGGTCTTACCGTTTAGCCACAAGAGACCTCCAAAGAAAGAAAGGTCCGCAATAACTTTAAAGTTGCTCCACCATTTAGAAATATTTTTTTTCAGGGGTTAAAAATTAAGATTTTTTATCTTTTTGGAAATTTCCCATCGGTTACAGGCTAGAATCTATAAGTTTGCCAAATTTCAAGTTTCTAGCTCATCTGGAAGTGGGTGAACATTAATGTCTGTGAGTGAGTCAGCCATGTGGCTTTAGAGTTGTATTATAATGATAGTTTCGGGGATATGATCATAATAGGATATTTGCTTTTGGTTAAAGTACTATCAAACAAATATGTACGATCTATTCGTGCCATTTATTTTAAATCTCTTTCCTTTTGAATTCAGTAAAAATATATCAAGTTGAATGTTCTAGTAGAATCACGTCTGCTTTTCAAATAACTGATATATATATATATATATATACGCTTGGTCAAATTACCATTAAAGAAAATATGTACTATTATGTCGTGCCATTTATTTTAAATTTCTTTCCTTTTGAATTCAGTAAAAATACATCAAGTTGAATGTTCTAGTAGATTCACGTCTGTTTTTCAAATAAGTGATGTATGTGTGTATATATATACAATCATATGATGAATGTTAAAAAAAAACAGATTTAAAAAAATATGTATTACTGCTTGACAGTTTGTTAACAAATAAATTTTATTGAGCTTACTAAATAATGAAACATAAAAGTTGAATTTTAATTTTTTTTTAAATATGTATTGTTTTCAAGTGCTATTAAACTCGCTTCTTCTACTAGTAGTCAGTACTAATTTAATAAATATGTTTTAAAATATATTTTTAAATAACACAAAGTAATTTAATATTCTTTACACTTTTTCTAAGCAAGTCCCACACTATTCACGATCATGTGTGAGAATGTTTCAACCGAATATTCTCCAGAATGTTCGCCTACATTCGTGTCATGAAACCTTTGGAATATTCGACTTCCGTGGACCACACACTTCTTGCGAATGCCTACTCCGGAAATTTGACCAAAGCATTCACTTCAGTGGAAGTCGGCAGCCATTGCACAATGGACACCGCAAGTGATGACATCTCTGCTATTGTATTATTAGCACCGCGTCTTACTATACGTTCGGCTTATACGCTTATAGTTTAAAGGTTGAATAAGGTTGTATATTAGAGGAAATGTACCCCCTATTGCGTGGAGGGAGAATGGAAAATTATTTTGGTAAAAATCCTTTGTACGCCCGACCCAGATTCAAACCTTGATATTCCTGTCGTATGCAGTTTAGGCTACCACGAGAGTAACGACTTAGACCATGTAGCCACCGAAGCGGGTACATATAATTAGATATGTTAGTTGATTTTATTTATTTTTTGCAGCGCGTCTTACTACCCACTTAGGTTAGGCGCTTACATACTAATTACACTAATGGCTTTAAGGAAGGTTATAATTAGACGAAGTATACCCATATTTGCGTGGAGGGAGAGTGAAAAACTATTTTGGAAAAAACTCAGTACACTGGATCCAGATTCAAGGCTCGATCTTCCCATCATTGGCGCCTTAGATCATGTGGCCACCAAAGAGGGTTGTTTATTATTTAAATCTAAAGTAGTTGATAAATTGTCATCTAAAGATTGGGCGTCCACATGACTATGTGCTCAGATATACAAGCCGCCACTGATTCAGAGATTGACGCTTCTCCATTCTACCACTAAACCAACGAAGAAAGTTTAAAGGAAATGTACCCGCAATTGTTTAAATTGAAAGTGGGAATTAATTTAGGAGAGTGGCGAGAAATACCCTCTATAAGCGCGACATGGATTCGAACTTCTCCTAAATTCTCTTTAACCAGCAGACCAAAATAAACGAGCCTGAAAATTATTCCACGTGAACATCGATGCGGGTCCAAAACATCCCAAGGATTTGATGATAAATTATTTAACTTAGTGACCTATTCCATTATTTAATAGAGATCTTAACATGATGTAACTTCAACCCTTTTATAGCTTATAGTATAGACGTGTGCCAAATGTGTCAATACATTTTTCGTCACACACTAGAATCGAAGCCAGACGCCCCTCGCCCCTTCCCCACGCCCACAACTCAATCCCTTACGACTCCAATCATTTTACAATCTCCCTCCTGTCTGGTTTAGTTTAAGGAAGGACAAATATGATTTTTTTTAATCCAATGGTATTTATAGTTATGACGACTGGGGTAAAATTGTCGATATAATTTTGGTCTGCGAAAGCTTATGGTAAGAGTGCTGTCAACTTGGAATCTTTTATACTGTGCGAGAGCTAAACAAAGTTTTAACATTATTTTATTTGTGAATTATAGAAACCTTTTTATTGCTAAAATATTGAGTACGTTTATTTAATTGGGTATAAGTCGAGTACGTTTATTTAATTGGGTATAAGTCACATCTTATTAGTTGTTTTGATCATCGACATTTACTACACAAGTGGAGTAGATGTCTAAGAAAGGTAGAAGGTGACCTGGTGGTCTAGGGGTAAGGTTTCAGACTTCTGTGTTGGGGGTCCGAGGTTCAATCCTCGTCCCCAGCAAAGATTTATCTGATTGCCAAACCCTTCCTTCACCTCTGACAAGACGTGTATTAATCACAACTCTTGAATGTGAGGAATACCAGGCCTCCACCGTGGTTCGGATCCCACGTTAAACTGTAGGTCCTCCATTTCATCTCACAATCACCCTACCATCGCACATTAGCGTAAGTGCGTATAACCTGAACGGGTAGTAAGACGCGGTGCTAATAATAATAAGAAAGGTAGAATTATTATTTGAGGTTGTACAGTGTTTAATAGACGAGATTTTTCACTCGATCTCTAGATTATTGAACACACAGAAAACTAATTAATTAAATAATAAGCCTACCTTTGCGAATGCTGAATGAGAATACCTGGTGGGACGAGATGATAGCTGGGGCGCCCCAATATTGTTTCTTGAGCACTTATTCATTATTTCACACGAGAGAGTTTCATGGAGGTGTGTCCCGAGGCTAAAAAACGCTTTGCTAACAATTTATACCCGTTATTATATGAAAAGCGCGGGAAGAATGGAGCCTAGAGTCATTAGGAGAGAAAGGCGGGAATATGATCAAAACAAGACATCGGTGCGGTGCTGACACCTAGTGATAATTAATATAACTAATTAAAACAAAGAATAGAGCACGGCTGATTCAGTAGATATTTTCATACTAAATAGAGGTATTTAACGTGCACTTTATAAAAACCAACTCATTATATAGTTACACGATTTTTTCTTGTATGGCATATAGTATGACCAATAGGGATATGAATCACATGACATCTATGTTCAGTCACCTTATGTATAGACTATTAGTCGCTCTGGTGGCACCGAACGTTTCCCAGGTTAAAATCAAGGATTGTCTACACCTCGTATCCGCGATGAGATTTCTTATGATAGTTATTATGAAGGGGTGGAGTCGGTGTGAGTCTTAACCCAACTTAACCTAACTTAAACTTAACTATCCAATTACTAGTGACCGTTGGGATCCTTCCCCTTGAGGGAAGAACAGCCAAGGTGCCAGCCGGGAACCGAATCCGAGACCCCTAGACTCGTAGCTAGATGCACTGACCGCTACACCACGGGGACGACTTATAAACTAACTTAAATCTAGATAAGACACAACACCCATCCCCCAGCCATTAATTTACTACTGTGAAAGGGTAAATCTCAATTTAACTATCGATAAATTTCTCTTCCAAACCAGTAATACAACCCGGGACCTTAAGTTTATTAGTCAGATACGCTACCAACTGAAGGCGTTGGGCCTGTAAAGTTATAATTTAAAGTAAATACGCCAGCTTTGGTGGGCACATGGTCTAAGGCATCACTTTTATTTATTTTTTTTATTTAGCAGCACGTCATACTACCTGTTCAGGTTATACGCTTAAGTACTAATTACGCTAATGAGCTAGAGAAACGAAGGTTGAAGTTTTAGTAAGTGTAGCCACATGTGACGTGGAGAAAGATATTGGTAAACCACTTAGGAAAAAAACATCCTCAGTATACCCTACCGGGATCGGCAGTCTAGTATATTGCGAGAGAAGCGCCTTAGACTATGCGGCTACCGGTTACGATTTATTGTGTATGTCAATGATGTAGGAGGAGTATTAGGAATGTATTATTATAATTTCTGTGATCCCCGAGATAACATCCGGATCTAGGTACGCCCTCCCCTCCGTCCCCTTAACCCC
>CABEEJ010000972.1:14747-40057 GCA_901482245.1 Timema douglasi | reverse complement strand
CCCCCGATCACCCTACCCAGTTTATTTTAATTATTTTACAATTTCGAAACAAAGTACACATTGGCATATCTGTGTTTACACTGACAATTCGAGCTCATTACTCGAACTGTACTAGAACGGTTTCCAGCCCATTCACTTCAAATGGATACATTACACATTGTTTTGTTTCCCATGAAGTAAAATGGCTGATGATTGTGTTTAGTAGCCGGTAACAGTGTACATTACTGAGTATTTAAATGCACATGATACATGCTTGAAAAAACAAGATATGTGGGAAATTTAACTATCGAACAAATTGAAATCGAATCTTATTTACGTTGTCATATTAGTTAGATATGTTGTGTTGGGAGTTTTTTTTTAGCACCGCGTTTTATTAAACGCTCGGCTTATACGCGTAAGTAATGTGTTAGGAATTGGGAAAGTTGAACTTAGAGGAAGTGAACCCGCATTTACGTGGAGGGAGAGTGGAAAACCATTTAGGGAAGAGAGAAAAAACAGTTCACCCAACCGAAATTCGAACCTCGATCTCCCCGTCCTCAGCAGTCTAGCTCATCACGAAATTAGCGCGTTAGTTAACTACGCAGCCGAGGCGAGTCTGAATATATTCTATGGCTTTAGCTATTATAAAGGTTATATTTATAGTAAGTGTACCTACCTTTGCGTGGAGAGAAAGTGGAAAACCATTTTGCAAAAAAAACACCCAATCTAGTTTCGAACCCTGATCTCCCCGTCATCGGAAGTCTAGTCTACTGCTAGAGTATCGTGTTAGACCATCTAGCCACCGAAACGGGTGTTACGTTTGTAATAAATAAAAAATGTTTATAATGTATTACCCGTATCGATGATTGAAAAGTCTAAGGTGTCAATTTCGCAATAGACTGGGTTACACGGTGATGAGGTCGGGGTTCAGATTCAAGTTGGGTTTTCTGAGGGTATTTTTACTTTCCCTCGACCCTCCAGAGAAAGAATTATTATGATCGTTAAGAAAATGGACTCGATATTTTGATAAATGTAACCGAAAAAATGCGGTCTTCGCGATGCAGTCTATCTGTAGCTCAGCCTAAAAGCGGAACCATTTTACCGATCTGGCTGAAACTTGATAGGCTTATCTAGGAATTTTTTTTTAAATTGTGTAGCCAAACCTAGAATTATGATTCATTTAGGTACATTTTTCTCAGAAACTATAATAGTTAGTGCACTGATTTTTTTTATGATTCATCTATAGGTATATTCTAACAATTAGATGAGGGATATTTATGAATATCTCAAAAACTATAATTTATATTAATTAGTATGCTTTTTGGTGAACAGAGATGTTCCTCTTTTCTAAATGTTTCTGTAACCGAGTATCTTATTTCCCTTATGTTCTTTGGTGGAATGTTTCTGCAACAATGTATACAATTTTATTTCGTAAATCTTATTATTTTTATGGTTAAGACTTAGAAACCCACTTAAGATTATAATAAAAAGGTGAAAGGCTGGATAAACATAAGAATTACTGGAAAAAATAATAAAAAATAATAAAAGTTAATCTTAGGTTAATAATGATTATATTTAAATAATGAAAGCCCATTAAAAAAGATACAACAAGCATAAGATAAGTGAGATAAAAAATGAATAAATTGAAAGATTAAAATAAATCAATGTAATATAACAATAGATAGTAAGTCAATTGTTGACCATCAGTCAAAATAAACACATACACAACATATTAAAATAATTAATATCAGATCGAAAACTTATACGAGTACACACGGTTACAATCCATATAATGGAGAATTGTTGTTAAATGGAATCAAACTTTGAGAGAATAGTGTCTATTTAAGTTGCAAACATATTATGATAAAAGTTTTAGAGTGAAAAGCAATTATAAAAGAATCCAAGTCTTAATGTTGTTCAGTCCCTTACTCCTTGGGTTAGGTAATCAGCGTTAAAAAAAACGACATGTTTCGGTATAAAATACCATATTCATGGCCCTGCAAAATGAAATTAAATTAATTAAAGACTATTAGAAAAACTGTTGAGTGAAAACTAGATGACATATGTGAAAAAGGGGGAACATAAAGGTAAACAAACAAACTTACCAAAGTCGTGCGGGACACAAGTTAATGTTACGACATAGATGTTGAGACTAAATTAGTGAGAGGTTACAGACAAGAATGAGGGAACATAAACAAAAGCTATCGAAATGTTATGTCACGTGCACTATCGTTGCCATAACAACATTTCGATAGCTTTTGTTTATGTTCCCTCATTCTTGTCTGTAACCTCTCACTAATTTAGTCTCAACATCTATGTCGTAACATTAACTTGTGTCCCGCACGACTTTGGTAAGTTTGTTTGTTTACCTTTATGTTCCCCCTTTTTCACATATGTCATCTAGTTTTCACTCAACAGTTTTTCTAATAGTCTTTAATTAATTTCATTTCATTTTGCAGGGCCATGAATATGGTATTTTATACCGAAACATGTCGGTCAGAAATTAATCGGTTTTTTTTAACGCTGATTACCTAACCCAAGGAGTAAGGGACTGAACAACATTAAGACTTGGATTCTCATTTATCATTGCTTTTCACTCTAAAACTTTTATCATAATATGTTTGCAACTTAAAAAGACACTATTCTCTCAAAGTTTGATTCCATTTAACAACAATTCTCCATTATATGGATTGTAACTGTGTGTACTCGTATAAGTTTTCGATGCTGATATTAATTATTTTAATATGTTGTGTATGTGTTTATTTTGACTGATGGTCAACAATTGACTTACTATCTATTGATATATTACATTGATTTATTTTAATCTTTCAATTTATTCATTTTTTATCTCATTTATCTTATGCTTGTTGTATCTTTTTTAACGGGTTTTCATTATTTAAATATAATCATTATTAAACTAAGATTAATTTTTATTATTTTTTATTATTTTCTCCAGTTTCTCCAGTATGTTTATCCAGCCTTTCACCTTTTTATTATAATCTTAAGTGGGTTTCTAAGTCTTAACCATATCTTTACAACTCCTTACTTAATTTAGAATTTAGAATGTTTTCTAAAATGTTATTAGTTTTAAGTAAATGTCTTTATTTTAAGATTAAAGAGAAAGTGTGTGTGGTACACCGTAACATATTATTAAATGAATAACTAATAATTAATATGAATATAATTAATATTATTATTAAACTGTTTCCTATTCTCCCGCCATGCAAATTAAGGAGTATTTCTTTCCTCATCCCTTCTTTATTAGTCTAAATATGCCAGACGGGTAGTGAGCAATATTATAAAATATAAAATAAAAAATATTGTAAAAAATAAATTTATGTCTTGTACCCAAAGTTTCTTGGAAGATGAAATAGTTCCAAAACTTTATCCTGATGCTCTTAAGTACTTGAGCCATGACTATATAACAACACTTGAATATAGTGTTGTGTTATAATCGAATGGGCTGAAAGATTTAATTGAAAACTTGAGAGAAGTTCTTACGAGTGTGTGTGTGTATAGTGTGGTACTTAAGTCAATACACTTGACCCCTTCGAGTACTTCGAAAACCTATAAATAAATTAATTCAAAACTTAATATTAATAGAAAGGTCATATACATTTTCTTCTAGGTTGCGTCTGAACGAAATTTTTGTCTTACAAGTTAATATAAATGTGGCGCAAAGGTGATTTTGAACTAATCTAAGCTCAGAGAGGAGATATTTCTCTTCATGGAACACACACGTTGATGAATATTAATAATGCTTTGAAAAAAAAATTTAAAAAAAGTTTAAGATTCATTTAATACTTACTGATACATAAGGTTATTTGTTAGTAAAGTGAATTCTAGAATAAAAATTTTTCTTATATAAATAATGGTATTGTATCGTTTTATTTGATTTATTTTTCTTAGAACCAAAGCTTTTTCTTTTGTATTAAAAAATTAAGGTGCTTCTTAGAATCGATGAAATATGGTAATATTTCCTAATAAGCCACAGAAAAGTTTTTAATGGAAAGGTATTTTAAACAATACAATAAAAAAAATCGTGGGAAAAATTATTAGCATTTCGCTATTTTATTGGTGTTCTTTTATTAATATTAAAAAATTAATATATTCGGATCACATTATTTGACGTATAAATCCATGAAAGTAGATCTTATGGCTTCTCTAGGCCACCCATGATAATTGTACTTAATTAATATTATACAAACAACACAATAATTTATTATTATTTATAGTTCCCATAATCCAACTTTAATTTGAAAGCTCTCTTGAATGGTGTTTTATTTTTGGGACGTTTCCATGCCAAACCTAGCGGTAGCAATGACTCTTCATACGCACCAAGATTAGTTTCATCGTAATAATCATAATCATCATAATCACTCTCATCGGAACTATTCATTTCTTTTTCAGGTACGTCATCCTTATATCCGTGAACATTCTCTTTGTTGAAAGGTGTCGGTTCAAGAAAATTTTGAGATTTAATATTATCATCCTTAATGTTTTGAATCTTATCCGGATGAATTTTACTGGCTATTCTTTGATCGACCTTGAAATCAATTCTCTTATTAAAGCGTATTATTTGAGGCTTCCGGCCGTGCTGAGCCCGAGTATTTGACACGGTGGTTGGTAGTTCATAACCTTGAAGGCCGGAGTCGTATTGTTTACCAATAAGGACGTGCTCAGAGCCGACTTCAAAAGTTCCGCTACCATTTTTTTCATCTCGGTTATCAGAAACACGGTGAGTATGTCCATTTTTATTCTTATATTCCTCTTCACTAGACGATTCAAAGGATAAATCATACACGAGTTCGGGATTAAGGTCATCCTGATCGACTTGCTCTGGATAGTAATCGAAATCGCGTCCAGTTCGAGTTTGAATCATCGAGTTCATTAGATATCTATTAAATGGCTCAACGTCACGTTTATCAGGCTTATAAGTCGCCATCCCATATTTTTTTTCGAATTGATAGACATAATGTTTGGGGGTTTGATTTAACGTAGAGCTTTGTACATTTTTATCACCGACATTACGGGTTTCAACAGTCCCGTTGGTGACATTTTGTGAACGCGTCTGGTTTCCAAATCTATTGACGAGATCTGGCAAGTATCGAATATATTTGCGATGATTTACAAGAACTTGTTTCTTTTTATTTGAACTTAACCTATTTTTTAGGGTCACCCCACACAGAAGATCAAAGCTATTTCTGTCCGAAAGAAATGCGCATTTCCCCAAGGTCCCTTGTTTCATTTGAGGCCAAATGTTGTTCAGAATATTTAACATTCTTTCAACTCCTCCTGAAAATGTAAATCATAGGTGAGTTTAGAATGACAAAAGTATATGAAATTATATAATATGCTAAACTAACAAATAAAGTTCCTAGTCGGATAATATCTCTAATTATATTAATACCAGTGTAATTCAAACAGCGGTGGACTAGCAGGTTTCAAGCGGCCTGGAACTACACCTAATATGACGACCTTCAATATTCATTCATAAATTCCCCTGCAGCCATGTTTCAGTGTTAGCTGAAGTGATGAGGTGGAGTGTTTGTATTTTTAATTATTAGCTCATTCAATCTAAAAGCCAATTAAGCTACATTTTCAATTATAACGTCTCTTTTAATTTCCTTTAAAACGTACATCTATACGTTCTAATAATAATACGAGAAAAAACTCTTCTAAACTGTTAGACAATACTTGATAGTATGTGTTTGTAAGATATTTAGTGTCCCCTGTGTGGTAACACTGGACACTATTAGCGTATATCCTATGCTCTGTGTAATATCACATTATCCGTATGTATCATGGGCGGAGATTTATATGAAAGCTTAATAAAATTTACTGATAACACCACTTAAGTTATCTTAGTTATTATTACTTATTAGTTATCAACACAAAACAACAAATTTTGATATATTTAAGTTTGTAAAATGATCCTACTTCCACTGCTTGTGTATATTAGAAATATACACTGGATATCATTGCTGAGGTAACGAATGGTTACTATTGGGAAACAGCGTTGTCATTCTTTTGTTTTCGTGTGGTCAATCTCTCCTCAAATATAAGGTAGGTTTCGCAACGCTGCTTAGCCAAGGTTGCCAGTAGCTTCTTCTAACTCCAGCACACCACCTTTATGCATAACCGTAAGATAAGAGATTTGACAACAGTTAACCGAGAGAGAACTAAGATAAAGCTTTTCTCCATAAGACTTGCAGCTCCCTCAGCGATGATATTGGATGTAGTAACAGTCAGTATTCATCAAATAAAAGCTTTTACGTTTTTCTTTAAGAAATAATTCGTATGGAAAAATAAATCCCCAAGAAACAACAAACATTACGGTTTTACGTTTAATTACATTGTAAATATTCACATGGCATATTCGCATTCTCAGACTTACTCACTGGAACTTCTGACTAAAATTTAATAGAAACAAATCAAACAATTAATTTAGTATTTATTTTAGTTTAAAATAGTTGCGGTTTCCCAGCTTAACAAATGCCACAATCAACATACGCCCAACGGCTTCACTTTACCTCCGAAATAAGTTGTGCTACGGATTTTTATCGCTCGGTAACAATCCTTCGACTTCAGCTGGGTATGAATCCAAGAACATAGGGTCCTGAGGCAAGTATTTTACCCCAATACTACCTAGATCATCTCTTGATGTGTCTATTTACACTAGGACTTTTAAAAAAACTTTTTAACTTACGCTTATAAACCATGTGACTTGAACAAGCAAGAATGTTGACTTTTGTAAATTCTCGCTTTGTTACGACTCGTATAATTTTAACTGGATTAGTGCACACATATTTTCACTGAGACAGTACCCTACAATGAACATCAATAATAAAATAATTGTATGTAAATACATCAATCAAATCAAGTGAGTTTACTAACGATAGCTAACATTGCAGCTATGAGAAGGATTTATACTAGAGGTTGATGAGTGTTTTTTTGCAAAATAAAAATATAAGGAAATTTAATCTAATTACACGAAAATTTGTGGAACAAATTTAAAAATAGCAGCGACTCTAAAATATTGGTGTACTAGCTGACATTTTTAAGCCACTAAACTAAAGTACCAACCATCATTTTCAACTTCTTCTGTGCTTCCTTCTACTTCACTTTTAAATACCGATGTAGATAAAACAACCATTACGGCAGCGACAGTAATAATCTTCATAGCATGTATAAAATATATAGTTCACAAGATAGTTATAAGCTTCTTTACGTGCATTGTAGTAGAAAATAAATGTAAATTTAAAGTGTGCAATTAAATAGTTTTAATAGTTATGTTATATAATGACTCGATTCTTTGAAATAGAAAGAGTGTTAATGATTTCTCTCAAACTATAAAAATATAAGACAAATTTACATGAATGTAATTAAGAAGGTTTAATCAAAATATATATACATTTATTGTCCAGGAAAATTATTTATAAACAGTATTGGCATTAAGTAAGATGTTGTAAAAATACTTAAATCGACTGAATAGTATAAATGAAATATGTTGTTGCTTATGAAATACATTAATGTGTTTATGTGATGATAATAGCATTAATAATAATTTTAAAAAGTATGACATAAAGTAAAAAATACTTTAGTAATTTAGATTACAAACTTAGACCCATAAGAATGTATACTTTTTTTTAAACTATGAAACAAAATTACTTTTGTTTTAATTTAAAGAGTAGAAAAAAGTAGCTTTGAATATGTGCACCGACGTTAGTATGTAGAAGGTCTGAGGATACCACAGAGGTAAATCATATGTGTAAGACAACCCTCCATGTTAGATAACATCATATATGCATCTTTTAAAGGCCTATGGTCTATTAGCACCTGGGAAGGAATTTATTAGCCAATTAAATCTCCCGTACGCTTTCGTAGCACGTGGTTAGAGTGGAGAAAAGCGCGAGTAAAGGGAAATATTTTTGCAATTGTTATATCAAAGTATATTTTTGGTAAAAATAAATAAAATATTGCTCTAGTAGAAACATAGAGTTTAATTTTCTTCAAACGGTGACCTCAAAATTTCTTGAATGTATATCAAGGATGTCCTAAAATTTAATCAAACTTTTTCTCTTGATTTAAAAAGTTTGTCATCTAATGCCCCTATGATCATGACAGATATTCAACGACTGTTGAGGTCACCATGTGAAGAAAATCAAACTCTATGTCTGTACTGAACCAATATTTTATTTATTTTGACCAAATTTACCTAATTCTGTAACATACCACACCCAGTCAACACCTACAGGTCGTAGTAACACAGTGCGTTTCATCACCCAAACGACTTCCATGAATATGGTACGTTGTTTCTAGTACCAAAACATGTCGGCTGGATAACGTTCCAGTGATTTCCAGCACATACTGGAACACCGAAAGGAGTACAGGGACTAAAACATCAGATAAGACTTAGATAATTATCGAACTGAATTAAACCTACATGGAAACTTCTTGAACACTGAAATGTTACAATTCAAACCACTCATCAAGTTTGTATAACTTATTTTAAATTGTTGTTTTAAATTGCACCAAAGTTTAACTTCTTTCATAACTAGTTCGTTACTGCTATAATTGTTTAAATTTTACTTTCCTTTTAAAATAATTGAAATTAATAGTATATTATGTCATGTTATCAGTTCATTCCTATTTGACTGATATTACATATTATATTTAACTTTATAAACTAGTTCGTTACTGTTATAATTGTTTGACTTTTATTTTCATTTTAATTAAGTGGACAATTAATAGTGTATAAAGTCATGTTATCAGTTTGTACCTATTTGACTCATATTACAGAACTCGTTGCGACTGTAAATGCTAACGTCCTGTGAGGGTTAATCATAATGTCAATTATTCGCAATAGTTCATTTATTAATTATCTAATTTGAACCATACTTTCATAAGTTATAAATGAAATATCTAAGCCTTGACTTATATTACAAAAAACCTTTGCTATGAAAACTGAAAAAATATTATCCTATCTCACGTTCCCTACATACCCACCTTATACAACTTTGACCCAAATGAGGCTCAAACCAACGAATTATATTAGCAAGCGTTCGTCAAGAAATAGAGAAAAAATGTTAATTAATTTGTTACCAGTATTGAAACTAAAGCTTTCAAATCAATAATAATAAAATTATTGCATAGATACCCACACGGATGGATACATTGACTAAGTATCAAGTTCATCTAGTTTTGTCTGTTGGTGACCGTATGTCGGGATTCAAATCCTTTCCTCGTTGACTGAAGCTTTTTTTTTAATAAATCATTTCTCAATCTCCTTTCACAAAAATGCTGGTACGTTTCGTTTAAATTCGACCTTCCTTAGCCCTACCCCATTATTGTAACTATAAGGATATACCGGACGGGTGTTAAGACGCGAAACACATAAAATAAAATCGCATGGAAATATTGGAACTATAGTTAACCTTAAAATAATGTTTGTATCAAAATTATTTTAGGTGATATTACACTCTCTCGTTACAGAAAAAAAAAATCTTGAAAAATGTAACAGTGATATAATGTTAGATTAATAAACGTATCCATTGTTACTTAGTAATAAAACCATGTTGAATTTATTAACGTTAAATAAAGTTACTTATATTAGGTCGCCATTATAATGAATTGGTTTATAAAAACAAGTTTATACAATGGAAACACTTCAAATTTTGTGGACTCGTAAATTTTGTTCTGAACGTAATTCGAATATTTTACAATACAATTTGCTTTTAAAAATTATTACTCACTACTTTTAGAAAGTAAAAAAAAAAAAATGAACGAGAGCATGAAGTGAAATTTATTAACAGATACTGACTTCAAATATGGGTGGGTTTCTGATAGTTAAATTACCGTGAATTGAAAATTTAATTTACTAATCGATTATTTTTATATATTTTTTGTTTAGTATTGGTATTCCATAAATGGTCTGAGAATTTACAGGTTCCTGTTCAATTTTAAAATACACCGATAATGTGTATTACGATATTTCTAGAAATTGTTTCTGTGTTAGTTGTTGCGATAGACTTCTTAAAAATTGAAGCAGTGAAAATAATAGGTATGTTGCGTTGATTTGTTATCTAAAGTAAACAAATTATAAATGGTCCAGGATTTAGAGTAATATTACACGATTTTAGGAAATGTATATTATGTCGTAATTCAATAGTCCTTATCTAACGTTGCTATACCATTGTTGTTTTGTATCAAAGAGACTCTACTTGTAATTAACGTAAACGTCCTGTTAGCCTATTCAGAAACGTAATTAGTTTGGTTTAATGAACTGTCTTAATTATTGTTATAAATAATAAATTCAATATTGATAGTTAAATTGACTATATTAGTTTTTATAATTGTGGATAAGCGAATCTAATTATTAAAGTCAATACTTTGGTAAGCTTTTTTATTTTAGTAATAAATAACTAAAAATAAATCACACCGGTGATCATGAGGTATAAATGTCAATATCGTCTATTCTGGTTTGCTGTAAAGAATAGGTTGAGGTTCGAATCTCAATCTGATGTATTCAGGGAGATTTTATTAAATAATTTACCACTTTTCCTCCAAACAAATGTGGGTAGACTTCTTCTGAATTATACCTTCCTAGCTCTTAAACCCTCAATTTAATTAAACACGTGTATACCGGATGGGTAGTAAGACGTATAGCAAAATATAGCAGCTATGCCTAGATGTGTATTTTGCATATTCAGGGGAATATATTTTGTTTGTAGATTTAAAGCTACTTATAAATGGGTAGAGTAAAATAATTATTATAAGCCCAGTTATAATTACTTACTTACTCTCTGGCATTAGGGAACTCAGGAAGTTCATTGGCGACCTTACACAAGTAAGCAACCTAGCCCTATCTATAGCTAATTATATCCATTCCACCTCATTACACCTTATCCCTATCTTTAGCTAGTTCTATCCAGTACACCTCATTACACCCTATCCCTATATTTAGCTAGTTCTATCCAGTCCACCTCATTACACCTTATCCCTATCTTAAGCTAGTTCTATCCATTCCACCTCATTACACCCTATTCCTATATTTAGCTAGTTCTATCCATTCCACCTCATTCCACCCGATCCCTATATTTAGCTAGTTCTATCCAGTACACCTCATTACACCCTATCCCTATCTTTAGCTAGTTCAATCCGGTACACTCTCATTACACCCTATCCCTATATTTAGCTAATTATATCCATTCCACCTCATTACACCCTATCCCTATATTTAGCTAGTTCTATCCAGTACACCTCAGTACACCCTATCCCTATCTTTAGCTAGTTCTATCCAGCCCTCTCATTACATCCTGTCCCTAGCTTGAGTTAGTTCTATCCATTCGACCTCATTACACCCTATCCCTATATTTAGCTAGTTCTATCCATTCCACTTCATTACACCCTATCCCTAGCTTGAGTTAGTTGTATCCAGTTCATCTAATTACACCCTATCTCTTTCAGGTCCATTCTAATGCTATCCTCTCATCTCTGCCTAGGTCTTCCCAATGGTCTCTTCTCATTCGGTTTGCCAGACCATACTCCAAACATGGTTCTAGAATCTCTCATTAGCGCTGCATGTCCTGCCAACCATAATCTACGAGACTTTATTATCCTAACAATGTCTTGTGATGAGTACAAAAGTTATGTAACTCATCATTATGTGACCGTTTACACTCCCCAGTAGCCTTATCCATTTTTGGACCAAATAAACAGCTTGCTTAAGAATCCTAATAATACCTATAGTAATTAGTTGCTCACCCACTTTGGTGGCCGCATGGTCTGAGGTGTCACTCTCACAGTAAACTAGACCACCGATGACGGGGAGATAGAGGTTCTAATCTCGGTAGGGTGTAATAAGGGTAGTATTTCCAAAATTGTTTTCTACTCTCCCTCCACTTAAATGCTAATACAGTTCCTATAAATATAGCCTTCCTCATCCTTAAAACCATTAGCGTCACTAGTACATAAGCGTATAGCCCGAACGGGTAGTAAGACGTGGTGCTAAAAAAAATAGCTAAGAAAATTCGTTTAGAATCTCTACAAACATCAAAACAGTGGATATCGTTACTACCTAGATTGTTATTAGCAACGCGTCTTACTACCCTTTCGGGTTGTACGCACTTACGCTAATGTGTAATGGCAGGGTGATTGTGAGATGAAATGGAGGACCTACAGTTTAACGTGGGATCCGAACCACGGTGGAGGCCTGGCATTCCTCACATTCACAAGATGTCTTGTCAGAGGGGAAGGAAGGGTTTGGTAATCAGATAAATCTGTGCCGGGACCGAGGATTGAACCCCGGCCGCCAGCATAGAAGTCTTACACCTTACCCCTAGACCACCAGGTCACCTGTTACTACCTAGAGTTTTCTTAAATGTTTGTATGTGTAAAACAGCCTCCTTTTAATCTCCTAATTTCGAGACAATCAAAAAGTGTCAATCAAACTTAGCACACACATTGTCAATCAACCCTAGTTTATATTTTTCATATTTCTACGCGTTATTATTCTGAAACCATAAGTGTTAAAAAAAAAACTTGGGTATTATAAAAATTGTACCCGCATCAGATGTAGGTATAGTCTAAGATATGGGTTTCCATCTAGCGGCCACCGATGACTTTTTTTGCGGGCCACAAAGTTTCTTGGAAAAGTTCAACTACTGAAGTAAAATTCGTGTCTTCAGGCGATAAACGGGAAATTTTGACTTGCGTAAGAAAAATTCATGAAAGTTACAACTGTTGTTTATAATTAATTTCTTCTTTACGTCTGTTGTATTATATTGACGTATCAAAAAATAAAATTTTCTAGTCGAAAAATGTGTTTATTATGTAACTAATCTAGTTTAAATTACTACTTCTTATTTCATTCACAATTGAATACCTGATCTCGTTTTTGCATTATTTGACCAAAACTAGACGATTATGATGCGGACCCGCCCCTATTTTCGTTGATTCGATTGTGGGCCCTAGGACAGTTTTAAGGTGGAAACTTTTTGTCAAAGTCGTCACTATCATAATAGACTGAACTATCGTTTATGGTGAGATCAAGGTTCAGATCCTGGTCTGGTGTGCTTGGAGTATTTTTTTTCCTAAATGGTTTTCCACTTTCTCTCTAAGTAAATGCAGGTAAACTTCCTCTCAATTCAACCTTACTAATTCCTAGCACATTAGATTAATTAGTACATTTGCGTCTACCAAACTGTTGGTAAGAAGGGGTACTAAAGATATATAACTAAAATAATCAAATGGGAATAAAGGTAAAACCGGGAAATTAATCACAATAATCTCTGCCAAAATTTGAACTTGAGCCATCTATGAGTAATCACACAAGATTATACTCGCACCTTTGTTTGCATGTCTACCAGAGCGTGTATATTTTTTAAATAAACTTATCAAGTTTTAATTGTTGTAAAAACTCCTTATAACCCTTTGAGTTAGTGGACATCTTGATTATGGTTTTGAATGTGTGTAACGTAAAAACGAACAAATGAAATGCCTCAACTGATATTGTGTTGTGTTTAATAATGCGAGGTACATTGCATGGTTTCCTTTCAGGAGCTGGTGAATCATGCAGCCATGGAGATGTATATCAATTCATGAGGAAGGACATTTTAATAGCTCTTTGTTACTGCAACCCTGAAGATGCCAAAGAAGGTCTGTGGTGTGCACTAAATCTGAATACAGAACCAGACCAAATTGCAGGTGAAAACTATTACCATCAAGATGACCTGTCAGTTCGAGATCCCCAAATAGATAAAAGTTTGTTCGAGAACCCCTCTGATGAAAAATATGAGTATTATGAAGATAATGTCGAACATATCGGTGAGAGAAATGATCTTGGCAAAATGGCTTATCCCGTTTTTCAAGATGGTAATGATGAACGAGAACCTATACTTGACCTTGAATATCTGAGGCAATATCTTGAAGAAGGTGGTGACACAGGATGTATCCCCGGTGAGGGTTACGAAGAAGAGGCAAACCGCCGTGCCATGAGGAAGAAACAGACTGAAATAAACAGGAAATGGCGACGAGCAAAGGGAGTTTTTGTACACAAGTTTAATCTTATAGATTCTATGGAAGAAAAAAAGTAAATGTAATTAAATTTTATATTAGGGACGAGTGCTCCCAAAGGGTGTCATAAATTGAGGGAATTTAAAATGAGTGCGTGATGCGGTTTGAATTTTAAATCTCACGTCATTTAAATTCCCTTCACCCCTTATTAAAATGACTAGTTCATCCTATAATGTTGCTTTTTTTTATCTTTCCTGAAGATTCCCTATCCCGATTCTACATACACACAATGTCTATGCCTACCATTTTTCCCCCTTGTTCAATATTGATTCAAGATTTAGCTGAATATTATTGTTTCTTATTTTAGATAAATTTATGTTTCCACTTCCTTTTTTTTTAAAACCTACATGACTTCAGTAAACATATCTTCAAGTTATTTTGATGGTTATCTCAGATAGTGTGTGTTTTAACCTGGAAATAAATACTAATAAAAAACTATGTCAATAGAAAAATTCATATTTTGAAGAAAAAAACCTGCATGGTATCAGTCCGCAATTGCACTATACCAACAAAGCGGTCGTCTTTTGTTGTCTCGGATATTACCAACATCGGCGGATAGAGGTTGTCATGTGGTCAACACAACTAGCCCTCCGGCCGTTAATTATTAGATCAAGTTTTATTAAAATTGTATTTTTTTCTTTGCTGCTACGTTTTATTTACTCGTTGGGTAAAACTCATGTATGCTAATAACATTAAACGTGTTGGGTATTAGGAAGGTATAACTTAGATCAAATGTAGCCGAATTTGAGTAGAGGGAGTGTGAGAAACACAAGGACGGGTTAACTATGTTTGTATTATCTTGCAATAATGAAAGGGTGTTTATTGGCCATTAGTAACTCACGCCTGATTATATAGAACCCCTCATACCAGTGTATTAATAAAATACTCCAATCCGTCCTATACGGGATTCAAAGCAAAGTCCTCAAAAGGTAGCAGCGGTAGCAACCTCTATTCCTTAACGTTATCAACGTAAGTTAATACAAAACATATATTAATAACAACTTTAACTTGATTTTAATATTCCTTTTACCTGTCAATAAAAACATGAAATAAGATAAGTAGTAATTATATATTTTTTATCACAGCGTCTTACTACCCGTTTATATTATACACATATATGATAATTACTCTAATGAGTTAAGGAAAAAGAATGAGGGATTTTAGAGGATATCTACCAACATTTGCATATAAGGAGAGTGGTAAATCATTTAGGAAGAACCATCCTCAGTAGACCCAACTGGGATTCGAACCCTGATCTCCCCGTCATCCATAAGCAAGTTTAATCCGACACCTTAAGCCTTCCGGCCACTGAGGAGGGTAAATTTTAATTTACAACAGAAATATTTATTGTGTAGGCTACATCAAAACTTAATATATTGAATAATGTAGACTATTGTATATAATAGTTTAACGATAGTATTCAAATATGTCCTCATGTTTGCTATACTATCTCCTGCAAATAAAATGTAGCCACGCCAACCACGCGACCATATCATCCTGTAAACAGTTTCAGATTTTTATAACCGAAATAAAAAGAACGTAGAGGTTTATATTCGCGATGTGTTACGAGCTAACGTAAAGTTTATTATATAGCTGAAGATAATTTCTTGCTTTTTTTTATTTTCCCTAATACTATACAACTAACTAAAATGTAACGCACTGAATTTAAATATTCTGGTGTCGTAAAACTACTCTTCTCTGTATTAAATTTAAATAAAAAATTCGTTCGCTTTTTATTTATTTCGTTATACGTTTTAGATATCATATTGTCAATAAATAAATCACTTATTTGGTAAGAATTGCATCAATGATAGGGAAATTATGCCTTGATTTCAAATTTATTTTTTGAGGTTAAGAGTAATAACATTTTACTTTATTATTATTATTTTATAAGTATCGATAAAATCCAACAAAAGTTACAGATGTACTTTACATGATTTGACGTATGAACGCATGAAATTAGATCTAGTTGCTTTTTATATCGTCCAGATATGTCCATTAGTAAGAAAAGAAAGAATTCTGTGTAGAACATGATTACGTTCGGACCAAAAGTCACATCATCGAAGTGTGGTTTACCCTTATCGGTGATCGCGTGATCAAATTGGTGACGCAAAGGCCAGGGTTTGAATCCCGATCTGATGTAATAAGGGAATGTTATCCTGAATGATCTTTCGTTGTCTTTCCATGCGAATGAGGGTATATTTTCTCTAGATTCTACCTTCGTCATGCTTACCCTATTAGTGCAAAATATTCAGAGAGTCCGGACGAGTATTAAGACGCGGTGTCCACAAAAAAGTTAGTTTTCTGCGTTTTTTACTTGAAACAAATGGTTCCGTGCACCGTACTAACTTTATTACTTTCATTTTCCTAAAAATGTAGATGTTTTCTCAAAGCTCTTATAATATATGAAAATAAATTATAGACATAGTTGCAGAAACTTACACTAAAGAGTATAAATGAAATAATAATATACACGGCTACAAAAATATATCGAGTAAAATGTGGCATCTCTGTTCACCAAAGAGTATTACAATCAACTATTCATTTCCCAGAACTCAATTTAGAAATATATTTTACCAAATCTGAGAAACAGTAAGGTTTTATAAAAATATATTCCGGTTAAGTTTTATTTTATTTTTAATAGTGATAAAACTTTGCAATAATAAGTTATTTCGTATATCAAATAGTCGCGGAAATATTATCAAAACTGAACTTATGTAAATACTCTCTAGGTCGTTTTCCCGGAAAAATTAGATGTGCCTTTTTTTTGTAAGGTTCAACAGTGCCTAGGTACGAATTTTTATCAGAATTGTCAAAGGCTATTTTTTTAAATCTATTTTTTTTCCTTTTTGGGCCTTCATTAAAATTATTTTAGCTTTAGGGTTAGATATCAATTTCCATAACTCCTCGATGGAACATTATAAAAATACCAAGTTTTAACCAGATTGGTAAAATGGTTTTGGCTATTGGCCGAGATACAGACAGACGGCATCGCTAAAACCACTTTTTTTTGCCTATGAAACGTCGACATTTATCAAAATCTCGAGCTCGATTTTTTTTACGGTTACAATACTTCTTTCTCCGAAGGGTCAAGAGAACGTGAAGAGAAAATTGGTATGAGAGCAAAATATTGCATCAAATACACGTTTAATTAGTATTTACTTAAATATGATAAAACTAATTCACTCAATTCAAATCCACAGTATTGTAATGAATAATTGAGAACACTTTACAACAATGTGACGCCTGATTCGATCTGTAATACTTGGTTAAGCAATGTACTATCCAAAGGGTGGGAAGTACTCTTAAAATTGTGATAATACACTTAAACTTCCAAACGCTTTTTTTTAGCGACCAATATTAATTTTATAAGTTGCTATAAATTATCGCAAAAAAAACACCAACGTCATTAATATCGGACACATAATTAGTGGTTAATACGGTTCCCCTTTTTAATTTTAAGTTATTAAAAGAAACAGGTCAAATTATAATCTTTCTCTGGACATCGGCTAATATAGCGAAACGTTAGTGTTGGAAATCTTATAATAAAGTAAAACTATTCAGAACACAGCGTCTAACACCAATAAGTAGTTAACTAGCTAAAAATACAACCTTCATTAATATTCACTTACACTTAAGTGGATTTCTGGAATTACGTGTAGTAATCAAGGTTTTTGAAATTAACGCGAACGTGTAACTATTTACAAAGCTATCGGACTGATTATTACATTCCCTAGTTAAAATATTTGTGTTTAATGTTGTTACTCGGTGACGTCTACACAACATGAACTTGTGTTGTTTAATTTGTGTTTTCTCATCAATTATTACGTCCACGATTTTTTCCGTTATCAATAGGCAAGAGAATAATAGTTATCGATTGAAAGGTAAATAAACGTCAGATCTAAAAGTATAATCTAGTTAATTTAACAGAATAAATCATGTGCCTTGGTTATTTCATAAAATTTAAATCTATTTTTAAATAAAACACCGGAAAATTTCATTTCAAACAAATATGAACATTTTGATTCAATAAGAAATTAAAATTAAAGTTTTTAGGTTTGAACTACTTTAAAGTAATTAACTTCGGACGTTTAGGTTTTAGTTGGAACAGCCGTGGTTCAAGCCCAAGAAATATTTTTAATTTAAACACGGGCTGCGAAATATTTCAAAACAAAATTTAACACTTTAAAAGTGTGGGTGTGGTTTTTTTAATGCAACAAATTTTCACACGCAAAAAAATAGTTTTAACCATCGTGAGTTTAAATATATTTACCAAATAAATTCTTAAATTCCAATAAATCAAGCTAATAATTTAATGGATTATAAATAACTTTTTTATTTATATATTTCGACTTGTTTGTACGGTAAACATATTTGATGTCCTAATTATTGATGATAAATGTAATTCTGCGCTTCAAATATGATTTTAAAAATTCAAACTTTTTTCCTTTACTCAAAGGGAATCATTTAAGTTATATTACGTATGTAGTCAATTTGTAGCAATACACACTCGCACCAAATTAAGTTATGTGAACGTAACTTCTTCCATGTAGCAAATAATATTACATACTCCGGGAGTTGAAAATAGATTAGTCTAGATCAAAGCAAGCAGTTGCTAGACTAGTGTTTCTTGCGCAATATTGTCTAGACTCTATGGAGTACTTCTATTTGAAATGGTTTTGAATTATTTCACTACCATATGCTATGTAAGATTATATGGCTGTTTGAGAATACATATTGTATTATTGTTTCAACTATAACTCTACAACAGTTAATGATAATATCAGGTGGTATTATTAAAACAGGGAGGAAATATTAATATATGCCAACTCAGTACTCATTTGTGACACGATAACGGAAAATGTGCATTCCCTTTTATAGGTTTTAAATCATCTTTCCTGTACTTTCTTCTAATTATAAAAAAATGTACTTCAAAAAGAGAAAAAGAATATCATTTAAGAGCTATAAACATTTATATAGTGATAAGACCAGAAATAAAAGGGAATTACCCAACAAGGTCGCACTTCTATTCGAAGTAGATTCCAAACATCGAAGAAGAAAATAAATGTTATGGAACGCCGCGCGAACTTTCTCACTCTATTGTTTAGAAATGGAGATAATTACTCAAAATTCGTAAAATAATATACAATAGCAAACCCGGAAACAAATTGCGCTAGATAAACGTAAAATATTTTTTAACTCATTGTTTTAAATTTCATAAATCATATTTTTAAAGAATTAACGTCTTCATTTTATATTTGGACCGATAAAAAAATAATTTTGGGTCCCGGAGGGTCAACATTTCGTTTTAAAAGTTTGACTCACGTTTAAAATTTTCGTCATTTTACTAGTAGATGCACATCTTATGATTATCGCATTGCTATTAAATTTCTCTTTTAGAAATTTTGAGCAATAAAATAGGTAACTATTGACTATTGGGTCTAAAATGAGAGAGAGTCGTTATAACCGATTTTGAGAAAATGGAATTTTTCTCTTTTCATTCTCTAGTAAACTGCTATTAATTTTAGGGTTAGAGAGACACACAGACAGACGGCGTCGCAAAAATTACTTTTTTAGGGTTCGGGTGGTCATGAAATGTCGACATCAATCAACATCTACTGCTTTGTTTTCTTGACGGTCGTAATACTTAAACAAGTGTTGGCAAAGTTATAGTTTGTTTATAGTTTGAAAACTTTTGGTTTTATAAAAATATATTTCAAGTAAAAGATGTTTATTATAAATAGGTCCACATGTATGCAATGATAAGTAATTTTATATCTCAAATAGCTTCGGAGATATGATAAAAAAAAACTGAGAATTTACGCATCAGACCTGGGCCCTTAAAGTCATATTGCCGAAATATTTAGAGTAGCCATTTTGTTTATAACATTTATAAATGTTTTGAAATTAAATTTAATCAAAATCGTTAGAGCCAATTTTGAGAAAATCAACTTTTTCTCTTTTTGCCCTTCAGTAAACTACCCTTAATTTTAGGGTAAGATAGCCAATTCTAAAAAAAAAACTCCTGGAAACCTTATTAAAACCCTAGATATCAGGTTTTAGTCTGATCGGTAAAATAGTTTAGGCTCTGATTGGAGGTACAGACAGACGGACAAGAATTCAAAAACAACTTTTTCGGATTCTTGGGTCATGAAACGTCGAGATTCATCAAAATCTTGAGTTCGATTTTTTTTAGGATCGCAATACTTTCTCTACTTGTGAGATAGCGAGAAAGTAAAAAGGATGAATCACCTTATTTTGCTTCGTATACAACAATGACTATTGTGAAATTAAATACTCCATTTTAAAAACTGTTGTCCTCGTCCATATGAGAGTAGACGGACAAGGGGCTTTGTTTACAGGGGCCTCGTGCTGGGGGAGGGGGTTGGGGTGTCACCCNCCCCCCCCCCCCCCAAATGTTGGTTAAAAGCTGGAAAGTTGGGAATTTTGCGAGATTTGATATCTGGAGTTGGGAAATTCTAGGCTTATTCAGTACCCCATTACTTTCTATTATGAAAGTCCTTAACCACAGACTTTAACAGACAAATTTAAAATTTCTCAACTGTTGATCCCTACTCTACAAAAAATCCCAACTTAAAAAAATCATCAAACATTGAAAGGAGATTCCTTGTTTAGTAGATTGTAGAAATCTTGGTTAATCACGTAGTCTAGTAGCGCCGTTGTCAGTAGGCAGAGACAACGGCCGCTGAGTGTATGCCTAATCCGCTTTGGGAACGAATTATAAGGAAACATAAGCTGCCCAGTACAAAATTTCACTCAGCCAACAATGCTTGAAGTGGCAGCATTGTCAGCTAATGTTTTGTTTATGGTTTAGTGTTTTTAGTTGTGACTTTCATGGCTGCTAGATTGTCACAGTTTTATGATTCAAATGTTATGTTGTACAGCCAATGCCTTAATTAGGGCTTTATTAAATTTTGAAGGCATAAATGCAGTTTATTGTTTTCTTATCGAAAGTTCTGACTGATGAAATGAGGACATTGAGGTTGGTGTTGATGTTTGACTTCTGAAATACACACTAATTTTTCTAGCAAGTATTCATACTAGTTTGAATTGAACTGATGTATCTTATTTAATTGTTTGTTAAAATAGGCTTTCGTTTAAGCAATTTAAATAGGCGCAAAGCAACAATGAAGGAAAATGAGTAATAAGGTTGTGTCATATTGTTACAACTCTTATAATTTTTCATTTGATTAAGAAGACTACATTAAACAAAAAATTAAGTTTTGTTTTCACCCTTTTAACATTTTAAAATTTGGGATACATTTTCAAATTCGTTATTTACTGTTCGATTTGCATGAAATTTCGTATAACCATGTTGTTTAGCGTGCTGATTTCGAGTTTGCCATATGTTATTTAATAAAGTGTCAGGGGAATCCCCTTCACCCTCACGGGATAAATTACAATATGTTTTGAATAGTTTATTGACGTGCCAGTGTTAACATTTTAGGGCAATTTCCATGAGGTTATGAAGCAGGACATTGGTAGACAGGTATCAACATACTGTAGAAATATCGATCAATTCAATTTCTTATTGCTTTATTTTACAGTTGAAAGTGTTTTTAAATAAACATTGCCAAATTGCTCATTTTTTTGATAAAGTTACGAGCGAGTTCTACATCTCAGTGAGCTAACTAGTTAAATATTTCTTCCAAGTATGTTATAATAAAGCAGCGGTTCCCAACCTGGGGGTCGCAGCGTGTTTTAGATTGGGGTCACAATATAGAGGTTTTGGCCTTATATTTACTGTTTCAAGGATTTTAATGGTTACAGAAAGATGCGTGATTCTAATAGAAAAGTAAGTTATTAAAGTGCTAAAAACGACCTAGTTACTGCTTAGGTTCCTTTTGGCTATTCCAATCTGATAGCTTATTGCTGACTTGTTTACTGTGGCAGCCTTGTGGTGCTGCTAGCATAACATAAAATCATCCCCCAACCCCGAACTTGTTGATTCTCTTTTACTACATATTAGTCGCATATAATCTTAATTATAAGCAATTTATAGTAATTAAAACAAGCATTAGTGGACATGCGGGTTTAATATCACGCTCTTTTGGTTTAGTTTGTTGGTGAAGGTGAAGTAAGGATTTTAATTCTGGCCAGGGGTAGTTTTTTCCTAATATTCCTCCAAGCAAATAAGGGTACATTTCCTCTAAATTTTACCTATCACACTTGTGTAGTAAACTGTAGATAGTCCGGGTTGGTAGTAATACACAGTGAAAAAAACTTAAAAACTAGGATTTGAACGCTTTTAAATTATCAAAGGGTCGCGATGGCCGCAGATAAACAAGTTGTGGTCATAAACTACAAAATGTTGGAAACCGCTTTAATAAATTCAGTTAAAGTTTTTTTTATCTAAAATACAGGATTTGAACAATATCTGCAAATCTAAATAAATATATTTAAGATCAATTGGATGTTTAGCTCAGATTCAATATTGCCCTTCTTGTATTCTTCTTTGCTACTTGGGAATTTTTCTAATTTCGGTATGCTTAGATATGGGAAAAACACTTGTCTCTCGCCCCCCGCCCCTCCAATATATTTCGTGCAACTCCCCTGTTTATTGCAATAGGTCTACTCCCATTTTATAGTTGCATTGTGGTGTGCGCACATTAGGTATACCCATTAAGCTTGCCACACGCCGAATCAGATAGGAACGGAAACTAGTTTTGCCCGCACATTGGTTCAGAATTCAATTCATGTCAGTCGTAAGACAGCAACTAAAGAGGGTAGGTACATTGATTCTCAGGGAGTTGGTGATGAGTGATAGCAGCAGTGAAGGGAGGCATAAATGGTGACTGCTCTGTGCATTGCTGCCGATTAAGAGAAGAAGTGGTTTAAAAATGTTGAGTGCATGACATAGATAAAACATAAAATTTCCGAGTTTTTTTCCAACGCATTTTCCTTCATGACACAGCCATATGGTACTGTTGAACTAAATTAATTATTTCTTCGTCCAAAAATCTAAACTTCTCGAGGAATAGGAAACAAACAACAAATGTAAACTTAACGCGGGTGTAGATGATGCAATAGTCCAGTCCTTAAGACGCAAGCGCATAGCTTAAAAATCTGTCAAAATACCCCGTCCTGGCAAACCGATTCATTCCGTTTCGATATGACGTTTGACGTTTCCAATCCGAGACAGTGTGCGGGCCTCCATTTAAATAAAGGTAGTCAACAATGTCCGATCCAACCCAGTACGCAGCAAGTTTAGATGGCTTGATTGTTACATCACAATGGCTCTATGTTTGCCGCACACTGGATCGAGTCGGATCGGAACGGAAAGATTAGGAAATTTTGCTCAAGGTGGGATGATAGAGTTGCGAGTTAAGGGTAGTACTTTTTCGGCAAAATAAATAAAATATTTCTCCAGTATAAACATGAGTTTAATTTTATTCATATAGTAGCCTTAACAGCTCTTGAATATAATTTGTCAAGCGTGCCCTAAAATTTAACGGGTACTTTTCCTTTTCGTTGTTTACAAAGTTTCTCATCAAATGCTCATTATGTGCTCATGGCAAATATTTAAGAACCGTTGAGATTACCACGTGTACAGTAGCCCATGGCTTCTTTGGTGCTGACTGACAGCTTTGAAAAGTTACCAGACCAAATTATGTATTCCTACGCCAAACCATATGATCTGCAAAAAGATGTGTTTAGCAGATGTCACTTCTGACAGTCAAAATTTAGGTATATACCTAAATGTTGACTATCAGAAGTCAGCTGTGAGCTGTCAATCAGCACCAAAGAAGCCATGAGGCTACTGTAGAAAATTAAACTATCTTCCTACTGAACTAATATGTTATTAGTTTAGGCGAAAATTTTGTTTGCTTTGCAAAAAAAAAAACTTTTTCACGTTCCCTTCAATCCCATCTTAAGAGTAAAAATCGGTAAATGTTTCCTTTTTAATTTTCTGTTTTAAAGGCACCGTACCCCGAGATCTTTTCGATGACTGCCAGAAAGACATCATGTGGGAGATCGACGAATCCGGCCTCGTGCGCCATTCGCCCTGCATTTGCAACGCTCCCAGTTGTACCCCCCGAAAGCGGCCTCCACCTCCGAACCATCGCGAGAGGGTGACCAAGATCCAACCCAGACTGAAGAGACTATTACCCAAAAATTGGGGTAAACGGTCGAAGAAGTGGAAGGAAGATCAAGTGGTGGCCCGTCGGCGAAGTGCCCATAAGAAAGCTAAGCATAATAGGGAAAGAGTTGGAAGAAAATCAAGAGTTCATCATAAAATCCGTGATTATAAAAGCAAAAGTAAAATTGAGTTTGAAAAGGCATAGCGAGATAGATCCACATACAAGAGCTATAATTATGTCTCCGACGTGGAAATTTCTAGCGTTCAGAGACCAGGGGGGGGTATTGTGAGTCCTGGAGGACAGGAGGCTGGGGGTAGCTGAAAGGAGGCTTTATCCCCCCTTGTTTTTATTTTTATAGAGCCTGGGACTTCCCCAAATTATTTTTTTTTCATCTGGGTTATTCGCCTATGTGCTAATTACACTAATGTGTTAGGGATTAGGTAGGTTTAATCTAGAGGAAATACGCCCACTTTTGCGTGGAGGGAGAGTGGAAACTCAGTTAGAAACCCTTTAGTGTACCCGACCTGGATCGAACCCCGATATCCCGGTTTTCAGCAGTCTAGACTATTGCGGGAATAGCGTCTAAAACCATGAGGCCACCGAGAGGGGCACATATATTTGTATGTATCACTTATTAAAATGACAGAATTTATAGTAGAATATTGGTAGGAATATTATTTTATAAAATAAAAACTTTTTTGTGGCCAATATTGATTACATAATACTTCATTATTCATGTTATTTTATAGCTACTAATACCTATCAAAAGTGACAGTTGCATACCACATGACCCAACATATGACTATGTAAAAATAGAACGAGTAACGTTCCTGTGGCCACATGGTCTAAGGTGCAATAGACTAACTGCCGATGCCAGGTAGATCGGGAGTCGGGTGTTCTGAGGGTGTTTTTCCTAAATGATTTTCCCCTCTTCCTCCATGCAAATGTGGGTACACTTACTCAAAATTCAATTTTACTCATCCTTAACTCGTTTGTTTATTTTATTTAGTACATAACCTGAATAAGTAGTAAGATGCGGTGCTAAAAAAACTATCAGATAAGTTTCTTACTTTGAAAATTGGGCTGCAATTGCGATGCAACTGATTAGTTATTTTTACTTTTATATAGCTGTCAAAGTGTTACGGGGGGGGG
>CABEEJ010000972.1:0-14600 GCA_901482245.1 Timema douglasi | reverse complement strand
GGGGGGAATAGCGTGAGTAAACTGTAGAGTATTGAGACGATTTCAAACTAAGCGGAAGTATTTATTAAATATGTGGAGAGAAAGAGAATATTTGACGAAATCCATAAATGCTTAGAAGTATTTGGTTGTGTGGTGATTTGAGGGCGCATAGATCAAGCTTGATTGACGAATTTTATTTATTTTATGCAAAGAACATCGAATCAAGTGTTTTCATTATTTATTTGGTTAATTTGGATAGCACCCTTAATGTAAAATGAGTTTCAAGTTGGATAAGATAGCTAAGCTTTATTGTTTGTGTTTTGTTTGTTTTTCTGGGGGTTTTTTCTCCACAACGTCTTATTACCTGTTAGGGTTATTCTCCCATATAAAATGAATTACGCTAATGTGTTAGGAATGAGGAAGGTATAATTTAGATGTAATGTATTCACATTTGCATACATATTTAAAAAAATTATAACTAGCCATATTCAGTGGTCAAAAGGTCTAAAGCATCACTCTTCCAAAAGAATGGACTTTTGTTGATAGATATCGGGGTTCAAATCCTAGTCGTACTTATTGAGAGTGGTTTTTCCTAAATGGTGGGAAAAAGTACCCTTAGTAAACTGGACCAGGAATCGAACCCCGATCTCCTCGTCTAAGGCGGTCCAGTCAATATGCTTACACTAAACTATATTCCATTCACGGTAGGAATTGACTTCTGAAAGGCCTTTTTCCCTACCATAAATCTACTATATAGTAGGATATTGGTAGGAAAAAAGACCTTTCAGAAGTCAATTCCTACCGTGAATGGAATATAGCAGGCCTACATTTATATCAACTTTTTTAGCACCGCGTCTTACTAACCATTCAGGTTATACGCCTATGTACTAATTATATCTATGTATTAGGGATTAGAAAGGTTGAATTTTTTAGGGGGTTTGCTCGCATTTACGTGGAGAGAGAGAATGGAAAACCATTTAGGAAAACCACTCTCAGTACACCCAACCGGGATCGAACCCCAATCTCGTCTTAGGCAGCCTTGTCCATCGCGAGTGTGACACCTTGGACCATGCGGCCACCAAAGCGGGTGCCTACACTATAAAGTTGAATGTTAAGTGAGTGGGCTGTGCAGGATCATTTTGAATTTCAGCAAAAATGTGTTAAAACCAATTTAGATGTTAAAACCAATTTAGATTAGATTTGGGGGGGAGGGGGGAGTAATGTTTCTCATGTATTATTTAAATAAGATTGTGTCATCTAGTTTAATTATATCTACAGTGTGAGAAAGATTTACCTCAAAAAAACTATCATTTAAAGGAGTTCTCATAAATCTACATTGATCTATAAACGCTGATTTCTGTAAATAATCATTCGCTTTTCATATATACTTAATTGTATTGCGATGCTTTCTTACATTATCAACTTAGTGTGTTTATAGATATAAAAAATAATTAGCATTATGGTTTGATTTTTATGGTAGTTAATGTAAGAATATTTTATTTAGAAATGTGCTGTGTGTTACCTGACGGTTTTATATATAATAAGATAACCTTAGTTTTGTACGTTTTCTAATATATTTTCAAATATGTGTTACGTTAATAATGCATTATGTCAACTGTTGTGTTATGTAAATTATGGAAGATAAATCACTAAATGAGTCAATTTAATTACACTTTAAGTAACAAATATTTGATCAATTAATCTGTTTTCTCATATGATTGAGCAAGTTTACATTTAAAATATTTTTTGCACTAAATTAAATTTTAAGATCAAAATTTACTAAGCTGTAAAGGTCAAATTTAACAAAGATTATTAATTTCTTATCACTTTTAATCATACATAAATCATTATTATTATTATTAGCACCGCGTCTTACTACCCGTTCGGGTTATATCGCACTTACGCTAATGTGTAATGGTAGGGTGATTGTGAGATGAAATGGAAGACCTACAGTTTAACGTGGAATCTGAACCACGGTGGTCGATTCTATTAAATATTATTACCTTGTTTATGGTAATAGTATTGTTAAAATTATTTATATAATTTCTTAAAATCAATCAACACTTTCCACATTGAGCTAATATATGGATAAAATCTAGTAAGCTTTCAACTATCAATAAATCTCAAATAAAAATATACAGATTTAGTGATAATTTTATTCATGATAATACCCGTTTATCACTATAAATAGATTCTATTTTAACATGATGTTTTTAACACATAAACAACACACTACTTACAATCTAGCTTAAGGTGACCGCCTCGATTCAGTGAGAAAGTATCAATCGATGTCAGGCCACACAGCTTAAATACAATTGTCTGTGTGGTTTTATGGAATTACTTTGCTAGTTTAAGCTTTCTTTTGCGCTTCAGCTACGACGAGTGTTTGTCATGTCAGTAAGAAACAAGGGAAGGAAAACTATCAAACTCATTATCTCAAGGTGAAGAGGAAATTTCACTATTAGTTCTCAAGTATCTTAACATTTTCTGTTGGGAGTATATAACAAAATTATGGTATCAGTTAAGGGAAGGTTAAATCCCAGCTAGGGTTGACGGATTTTTTCGGAGTGATAAAAACATATAGCACAGTATCCTTCAGAGAGGAAGTAACGTTGTCAGTCCCATGTCAACTGTGGCATGTAAAAAGGACCCTGGAAGGTATGAGGAAATAAGGTAGGCCTATACAATAATAATAATAATAATAATAATAGAATGACCGATTGTTATGGATGAAAATTTGAGTTTCCAAATAGGTAAGGATAACTTTTAACATTCAGATTAATAATTCCTGTCTAGATATATTTTTTTATTAAAATATTTTTCCATGCAAGTAAACAATTAGTTAAATAAAATCAATAAAAACTAAAAAATGGTTGTAATAAAAATATTTACGCTTTCATTTTAAATAATACTATTTGGTTTCATTATTTCCTCATATCATTTTGCACACTAATTTGATGAAGCTAAATTAAGTCCTTAAACATATCTCATTAACAGAAAACAAAACTTTATTACCTATTACTGGTTCATAAAATATTTCATGTAAATAGTAATCAAAGTATATTAAATCAATGTTATATATGTTTATTTACAACTCTAATTAACAATAATTATAATGTCCAACCCTAAATCTACCTTACATATCTAGAAATTGCAATTGATTACAACTACTCATATTAATATCATCATATAAACATCCTAAGCAGTGGCGGCTCATGTATGGGCACTGCGGACCTGCAGCACCCCCTATTTCCACTTGATATTATCGTTAACAATTATTATAATGAGTCCTTTTTTCTTTAAATCTTTATTTATTTTTGTAGTACAATATATTTTCCTTAAGCTTAATGTTTGTACTTCAGTACCCATCCCTCAGTTTATGAAAAATATACAAAAATCTTTGTATGGAACTGTGCGCTTCACAGTGCCAGCGATGTGGTGTTAGTGTTGTGCACATGCGCACATAAGAGGGGGTGGGGAGGAAGGCGGGACTGCGAGGTAGAGAGAGTACTGTTGCTCTCGCATTGCCGGCTCTGACGTGATGGTGGAAGGAAGTTTTTTTAACTCTGCGTGTGTTGTGATTAAAAACCGTATACCATATTCTTGAATGTGGTAAAGTGTAAAAGAGTGTAGAATTAGATTATTATTGTGCTTCCGCCTATTCTATTTGATTCATTTTTTTTCGGTTCTTTTATTTAACAGGAAACTTTAACCATGGCCTTGCATCCTCAATAAATAAGTTCTATCACTGTAAATGAACGTCAACAGCTTAAGTTTCCACAGCTATTTCTCCATGAGAAAGTCACAGTTAAGAAAAGAGGTCGTTCAACACTTGATATTCTAATATATCAGCCAGGCAAAAGCAACAACAAGAAATATATTCTTAGCTTTAATTCTGAATGGTAACCATGGAAAAGTTGGCTTTGCGGCTGTGAAGTAAAAAATGCATTGATTTGCTTCCCGTGTTAGCAGCACCCCCAATAATTTTAGCTACGAGCCGCCACTGATCCTAAGTACAAAATCTGAGTCCAAATGGTTAGTTAATTTTATTAAATTTACAATTGACAGCCACTCTGTCTTACTTATACTTACATAAAATATACTAAATATATCCCAAACATTATTTTGTTGGGGGTTTAAAAAGTACTTACCTACCCAGTTTGCAACTTAATTGTTAATACACTGCTAACTTAGATTTGTTTTATGAACTAGTTTCATTACAATCCATTTTAATTAATGACAAAATAATTTGTCAACTATTTGAAATATATAATGTTATGAAATTGAAATATGTCTAAATTTTAAATAAACAATTTTCTACTAGCTTTAATTTGTTTCTATTTTAATAGTTACTTTACAATTTGCTACAACCTAATGTTTGTAGGTTTTTGAAAGACTATAACCTTTCTTCTAAGTGTGATGTTAACTTTCTCATACCAGCCTCGGTGGCATAGTTAGCTAACGCATAAGTTTTATGTTGAGCTAGACTGCTGAGGATGGGGATATTGAGGTTTGAATCTCGGTCGGATGAACAGGGGGTGGTTTTTACTAAATGGTTTTCCACTTTCCCTCCACGCAAATGAGGGTTTACTTCCTCTAAATTCAACTTTTCCAATTCCTTACCCATTAGCGTAAACAGTACTTAAGCGTAAAACCCAAACGGGTAGTAAGACGCAGTGCTAAAAAACTTTTTATAGAGAGAAAGTATTGTAATTGTGAATATTTTCTTCCTCAAGATTGTTTTGTATATTGAAGCTTTTAAGTTAACTTTTATACAAAAAAGTGTCTACACTGGCCTGGGGCTATGAAACTGTGCCTGAAGATGTTTTGATAGATATTTAAATGTTATATCTCAACACAAAATTGCGATTTAAACTTTACTCTAAAATTAAAAGTAGTTTGCTAATTGAGTATCGATAATAGTATTTAGTATTTTGTTAAATACTCTTCATACTAGTTTTCGAGGAAAAAATACTAATTCAAGAATAATTTACTGATAAGTTGATTTTTGAAAATTTGAAATGTTACAAAAACAGCCTCTAGAATTTTTTTTAATGATTATCTAGGAAGGATTTTCTATAATATACAAAGAGTATCTTCTCCTTCTGAACACTTAATATAAGGGTAGTTAAGGACTACTGATAGCTAAAAAAATGTTTACTCAATCATAATTTATTAACCCTTTATAAATGAAGTGTGTTTCATATATGATTCACAAAATAATTATTTTTTTCTGAAGAAAACTTATTTAAGGGTAATTTATTCGAAGATGATTTTTGAACTTTTTTTTTATACTTCCATAAGTTATGAAAAAGTATTTACGATCATATTGTCTTACCATTTATTCTTAATTGTGTGTGCAATATATATATATATATCTATAAAGGAAATTAAGTCTGTGTTAATCACAACAAGAAAAATATAAATATTTGAAGTAATTTCAAATGGGAATATATTTAAATATAAAAGTATAATTAAATGTAATTTAACCCAACTGCTCCTGTTACATTTTAAAATAATGAAAGTTTTATTTTACTAGAATAGATAATCAAGTTGTTTTGGAATGTTTATGGTGAATGCTCAGTAAGAAAACTCTCTAGTTTAAGAATTACCAAAAGTTATGAAACTTTTGATTATTTTTATTATGCTTCACATTGTTTATTCTTTGTATGTTGGGAGTGTTATTAAAAGAATAAAAGGTAAGAAATGCACACTTTATCAAACAACACATAATATTACATAAAAACATATACTAGCTATAATGTAGTTAATACTTTCAGAGCTAACACAGGTGCATTTTCTTTAAATGTACCCACTCATCTCTACCCATGAGAGAGATTGAACTGTTAGTGGAAGAGAGCTAACTCGATTTAAATGTTGTATACATGAGTAATACATAAAATACTTTCTTTTATTTACTTTTAGCCACAATCTAATTTCAAAACACTATCAAAATATTCTTATTTTACATTTTTAAATACTAAAATCTTATACTTTATTTATTCATATGTCAAGCCAATTATTGTTCTTAGAGTGTGAATTTTAAAAGCTGATTAATTTGACAATAATGGGGTAAATCCAGTGGAGTTTACTGAATGAAGGCTAAACTAGGCCTAATGCAGGGGGGGGGGGGACTAGCTGGTACCAAGCGCCCGAGATTACACATTATATGACGGCCCTTAGCACACATTCCCAAATATCAGTAAAGTTATGCCCCAGTGTAAGCATAAGTGGCAAGGTGGAGTATTCATATTTTGAATATTAGTAAAATTAGTCCAGAGGCCATTTCAGCTATATTATAGATAATTACATTTATATTCAGTCCACTTAAAGCATCTGCTTCTACTTTTTATTTATATGTGCAAAGATGCATTTAAATTGTAACAAAATAGTTTACAGTCTACTTTTGATATATTTAAATTTGTAAAATGATCCTCCACCGGCTCTTTGAATAAATCACTAGGTTATTAAAAGTCAGTATTCACCAAACAAACACTTTTATGTTTGGCTTATGATATTGTATATTAAAAAAAACCAAAGAAACAAAGAATAGAGCAGTTTTCTATTTATTGCCATCATATATCTTCACAAAACAAGTATACTTGGTATTTTCAGACTTAATGGCAGGAACTTTTTAATAAAAAGTAATAGAAACAATTATTTATAATTGAATGAATAGCTTTATTTTAGTTTAAAATAATCTCAGTTACCCATATCAAACTGGCCCACCAATGTTTCTTGGTGTCCTGGTGGGCCCCTGTGTGTGTGTGTGTGTGTGTGTGTGTGTGTGTGTGTGTATGTATGTTTGTGTGCATGCATGCGCATCCGTGTGTGTGTATGTTTGTGTGCATGCATGCGCATCCGTGTGTGTGTGTGTGTGTGTGTGTGTGTGTGTGTGTGTGCATATAAAAAATTTCCAAACGATTCCATCTATGGTAGCTCAATTATAGGTTTCACTCTCTTGAATTCACTAAGGATGTGTTTTTAGTATTTTAGGCACACTCGGTTTACCCCGAAAGGTATAAACTTACTTTGAAAGCCTACACTATGGCCCTATCCTACAAGCTAAGCCATAGTAGAACCATGTAAGGTAGCCTTGCTACACTTCAGGGTGAAAGAAGAGTTCATATTGCTTATAATAATTTTTTTTTAAAGTACTTTTAACTTTGGTTTTTAATTACAGAGTTTTACTTCCCTGGATTTGCATAAAGGGAACATAGAGAAACATTTAAGAAATAATAATGAGGTACAACTAGAAAGAAAGTGAACCTCAACTCTATTGTGATCGTAAAAAAACTAATCAAACTCGAGATTTTGTTATATGTTGACGTTTCATAACCCCCTGAAATCAAAAAGTGTTTTTTTGCGATGTTGTCTGTATCTCGAACTAGAGCCGAAACCAATTTACTGATCGGGTTAAAACTTGATATCCAGGGTTTTCATAAGGCTCCCATATAGAGTTTTTGAAATTAGATATCCAACCCTAAAATTAAGGGTAATTTAATGAAGGTGATATCAGTTTTCTCAAAATACGTTCTAATGATTGTTATTAAACTCTGTATCTAAGACTTGTTTAACATTAAAAACAAAATGGCAAATCTCATTTCTCATGAAAATGGCTTTGAGAGCAAATTTAGAGAAGCAGAAATTGCCAATTTTGTCCATATTTCCGCAAATATTTGAGATACAAAATATCCTACCATTTTGAAGTTCTATTAATAACAACAACAACAAATATTTTAATTTCAAATGTGTTTTCATAATACCAATAGTTTCTGATCTATAAACGCAAACCCGCCTCGGTAGCGTAGTTGGCTAACGCGCTGGTCGTGTTGAGCTCGACTGCTGAGGACGGGGAGATCGAGGTTCGAATCTTGGTCGGGTGAACTGGGGGTGGTTTTTCCTAAATGGTTTTCCACTCTCCCTCCACGCAAATGCGGGTTCACTTCCTCTATTTCAACCTTCCAAATTCCTAGTCCATTAGAGTAATTAGTACTTAAAGCGTATAACCCGAACGGGTAGTAAGACGCGGTGCTAAATATTATTATTATTATTATTATTATTATTATAAACGCAAGGAGTACTCAGAAATATTAAATTGAATGTTACCCTCTTTGGTAGACAGAGAAGTTCCTCTTTTTTTTTAATGTTCCTGTAACATTGTATATTATTTAGTTTATGCTCTCTGGTGAAGGAGTTTCTACAACAATGTATTATTTAGTTTCACACATCTTTAAAGTTTCAAGTTTTTAGTAAATGTCTTTTTTTTAAAGATTAAAGAGAGAAAGTCTGCGCGTTAACCCGTACCCTTTATTTTACTAGCTGTTCAGTTTATAGGCATATGTATTAATTACTCTAATGAGTTAGGGATTAGTAAGAGTGAATTTGGAGCAAGTATATCTACATTTGAGTGGCGAGAGTGAGAGAAAAAAGAGCGCGGAAAACCATTTAGGAAAAACCGCCCTCATTACACCCGACCAGGATTCAAACCTCGATCTCCCCGTTATCGGTAGTCAGGTCCATTGCAAGAGTGAAGCCTTAAACAATGATGCCACCAAAGCGGGTTCACTTTTTTTTTTAATGAACCAACATGTTAGTAGTAGTCCTTGACATCATCTTTATTTGAACGTTGTCTTAGACTATTTCTATATCACCACTACCACCACCACCAGCACCCTTGCCCCTGACGTGGATACCTCTGTGGACCTGGATAACTGCACTGTGGGGGACTCGTGGATCCTGAAACGCGAAGGGAAGAGGACGGGGGTCTGCGACTGCAGCCTATTAAAAGATAACTCCACAAAAGTTGTGTGCGTTTCCGACTACAGAGGGAACTCTCTGTTCATCACCAAATCGAACAGAAACCTCTACACCTTCAAGAAATGGAAGAAGCCAAAGTGGAACAAGACAACCACGTTCCAACCAAAGTTTGATCTGGATCCTGATGAATGAAAGCGGGACTCCCTCCTCGCCGGTTTGGATAACTTTGCTCGTTAAAAGTTTAATCAGTAATTATATTACATTAAGCTACTATAGTTCATTTATGGTTTTACTAACTAATTAGAATGGCCCTCTATCCAGTCATGTGTGGTGTACAGTAGATAGCAGCACCTGCAACACGCAACAAATATAAATATTACAAAATTGAGAAATTTGTCTAAATTGTTTGTAAATGTGCTTCATCTTATGGTTGAGGTAATTGTATGAAGTTTGAACTTCGATATTTAAAAAATAAAGTAATAACTCAGTCGTAAGATCCTTTTTATAAAATATAAACAGATTTTGTTGGTCAACATTGATGACATTTTAATACATTTTTAGTGTTTTACTATAGGTTCTTTTTACCATGTCTTTCTGCCTATTGAAGGTTAAACGTCTAAGTACCAATTACTCTAATGAGTTATGTTTTATTTTATTATTTAGCACCGCTTCCAACTACCTGTTCGGGATGTAGGCTTAATTACTAATTACACTGAAGGGTTAGGTTAGGGATTGGGAAGGTTGAATTTAGAGGGAAGTGAGCCCACATATGCGTGGAAGGGATAGTGGAAAACCATTTAGGAAAAACCCCTCTCCCCGTCCTCATCAGTCTAGTCTATTACAAGAGTAACGCTTTGGACTGTGTGGCCACCGAATCGGGTTTTATAGGTATTGATTATATCAATTAAAAGTGAAAACTTCAGAACATATGAATTGACTAATGAATATAGTAAAGTAGTTTTAAGTTATTGTTTTAAATGTCTAATATTTTTCTTCCTAGCATAATTTCTTAGAAAACTATCTAGACCTATTTCAAATAAAATGTCTTTCACATTTTATAGATTACCACACACAAAAATTACTAATTCAAACATTTCTTGATAGTATATTTCCCTAAACTGATTTGAATAATTTTAAGAGATGATAAAACTAACAAATCAGCGAAGAAATCGGTTAAATTTTAAGCGTCTCTATCTTCTTCCTTATTGGAAGAAACTTGAATCGAGATGGGCGACTTTAAATTCCCAATTTTAATATATGTAACATGATTTATAATTGTATACAATTTTTAATTCAAATAAAATTTTGTATTTGACCCAAATTTGTTGTCATCTGAAGAGGGAGTAAGTCACACTTCGATCCAACTTATAACTGGGTTTAGTAGTGTAACTGATTTTCCAGTTAACTGTTCCTGAGATACTGACCACTAGTGTATTATTGTGTTAATTACTAAAATGTGTGTATAGTACTCAACCTGAAGGTTGTTTGGATCCTCAACAGTTCCACCTTCAGGTGTAAAGCCTAGGCAACAATGAAGAGGCGTACTAAGGAAATGAGGATTGAGGTAGTTTCCCGTTGTTAACCTTAGTGAGCCAGAAGGTACTCTTGCACATCAGTATGACAAGCCCACCAAAATGTATACACCAACTCACCCTACAAACGAGAACTTCATTCCATTAATCACAAGGACTGGCTCTATATTGAATGTTGTTATTAGTATCGTCCATTTCTCTGCCACTTTCATATTTGTTAGAGTTAGAAGTGAGATTGAGACAGATCAATGAAAGTAACAACTTATTCTAGCTTAATTTGGCACAGATATAGTGCATTGTAAACACTAAGTTAACCAAGATAAAAAAAATATGTATATTCATTAAATTGGTATAAGTAAATTTGAAAGATCTCTATTGAGGGGGTCACCTATTAAAGAGCCGAGATGTGTCGCAGAGATCCAGAAATTCCCCTTTAGTTAAGATGAAATTTCAAAATTTTGCCAACAACGAGGATTGCCTTTAATTTTTGGTTTAATGTTTTAAATGATTCACGAAAAGGTAAAATCAGCTCATTTTCAAAATTTAACTTAGAATGTTGCAATTCTGAGGGGAAAAAAAGTATATTGTTAGACAAATTTCTCAGTCTTACTTTTACTTTCTCTCGACTCCTCGATGAGAGAAGACACTGAGAGTTTTATAAATGGCAACATTTCCTGACTCCTAAAGCCAAAAAAAAATATTTTTGTGATGCCAGCTGTCTATGTTTGTATTTCAACCTAGAGCCAAAACTATTTCACCTATATTGGTGACTTGGCGGTCTAGGGGTAAGGTGTCGTACTTCTATGCTGGCGGCCGGTGTTCAATCCTCGGTCCCGGCACAGATTTATCTGATTACCAAACCCTTCCTTCACCTCTGACAAGACATCTTGTGAATGTGAGGAATGCCAGGCCTCCACCGTGGTTCGGATTCCAGGTTAAACTGTAGGTCCTCCATTTCATCTCACAATCACCCTACCATTACACATTAGTGTAAGTGCGTATAACCCGGACGGGTAGTAAGACGCGGCGCTAATAACAATAACAACTATTTCACCTATATATCTAAAATAGTAATTACTTATAAGGTAAATAATATAAATTTTGTAATGCAATATATAACGCGTAAAAAAAATACTCTGCTAAAGTTGAATGGCAGCTAGTTAACCTTGTTTTGTTCCATTATGGTGAAAATAGCATCTAAGTACAAATTTAAAAAAATTAACACATTAATGCGAGCGTTTTTTTTTATTTAAAGTGCATTTTGGTGAACTTAAATACAAGCTTTTTAGAACTGTGTGAAGTTTTATTAAAGAAAGTTAAATCATATTGTGAAGTTATTCTTGCTAAAAGAATTACTTTAAATATAAATTTAATAGTCGGTTGACTCAGTCTTTCAAATATGTAATAACGTTGACAACCTTCCTGAGTTTTTTTTATTTCAATCACAGATTCTAAAGTTTCAAATATTAATTATTTATTTACAATTAAAATACATACAATAGATAATCTACTTACCTTTATTTTGATTCATAAACTGCCAACCCGCCATGTTTTTATTTATGTGATTTTAACGCTATCAGCTTTAGAGAGTGGTTTATTTCGGAACTGTTATGATCTTAGTTTATTTTTATGTTCTTGGACGCTTACAGCATCTGGCTGTCATTTGAATAACTAATTGCCCCTACCGGAAGAGATTATTATTATTTTAGTTTAGATTTTGCTGCGAAATTTAAATTAATTATAAAAATGATTTATGTTTAGTTGTCAAATTATAATATTAAGTTATTTTTATAATAATAGTTTCACTGTCTAAAGAGTTCAGATTTTTTTGTTTTGTTATAAATCTCAGCAACTAGTTTTCTCTTAGGCCGGAAATTATTTAAAAACAAATATAACATGTTTGTGGATTGTTACTTTTTTGTTTTGTTGACTCATGACAAAATGGTAAGAAAGATAAGTAAGGACCCAATTTGGGTCGTCCTTTAAAATTGGATTTTAATAGCGATTTATCACTTTTGGCCATAAAAAAAACTGTACCAAAATTAAGGGCTGACCTTCAAGGAAGGGTAAATGTGAGTTTTCATGAAGTTATTACACAATACAAGCCACTAAAGTCAAAAGAGGAAGAAATAGAATTTCTACCAGAGACCATCAGTCGACATTATTGGGCGAGACCAAATTCATCATCCATCCTCATCTTGTTGCTAGGAGTTTAAATTACACTTTGAAGAACTCTTATATTAACATTCTATATAAATATTCCAAACCTAGTGTTATTTCATCCAAAATACCAATGGCGGATTTAAAATATGTTATTTAAAATGTGCCGCCCCTAGGCCCTAAAAGACTATTTAGGTATCTTAATAAATAACTATTATTTGGTCATCACAATTCAAGTGAGAAACTTACAATCTGTAAGTATTGTTTATCAATACTTTTATTAATTTTATAACTTAGGAGGCATGCCTTATTAGATAAGGTTAGTTTAAAGGGTGTTTTTTTTTCTTCAACAATAATTACAAACACTATACATTTCACTGTGTAATTTATTTATTTATAATATTAATGTACATTGTATTTTGAACATTACATTCCATTTATAGAGAGTTTCAGTAGGTTGGATGTCCATGTCAAGAATAATTATCTGATCCAGGAAAATATGCAGTCCATTATTGTAAGTGTCCAACTTGAGTTAAAACTTTAGGTAAAGACCAGGGATCTCGAGAGATGGGGGTTTTTACGTCTTACCGCTGAGCAGTTTCTGGGGATAGATTTATTTAATAGAAAAATCTACCTACCTCAGAAGATATAAGGGGTTGGTAGTGGTAGCCCAATATATATAAATTAAGTTAAATTAATGTATTCATAACTAATAAATTAAAAAAATTGTATATATATATTCATATATTTTTTCACCACAATATATATAACAGATACAAAATTAGCATTTTGTGTGTCAACAAGACTCAAGTACAGATATTTATGGGGAAAAAAATACTACATTTACACACACACTTTTTTTTAAACAAATGCTTTAATATTGCACATCAACGTTTATCAAAGGACCGATAAAAAAAATAGGCTGTTTGTGACACAGATACAAAAATATCTTTGTTAACAATACTACCACTGCAAAAGAGGTAAATGAAATAAATTATTATTTCCACACACTCAAACATTGGAAATGATTGGGAATTGAACCAATTTTATTTTATATATTTAACTAGCGAGTATCTAAAAAACATTAAATTGAGATAATAATAAAAGTGTATTTACTCCTTTTTCCTTTTTGAAAGCAAGTTTATAACTAATTTAATAATCAATAAGGCTACAACCAACAGTTGAAATCTGAGGAGGGCTATGTGTTAGTTTCAAATCATTTAAAGCAGGTTTCCTTTATCAAACATTCGGAGGGACAGAGGCGTTTTGTTGGTTTTGATTACTAACATTCAGACAAATCAAATAATTTAAAAGGTAAAGTTACCATTCAACTATTTTACAATAAATGTTCTAATCTAGTTAAAAAAAACTTTTTTTTAATACTGCGTTTTACTAGTCATTCAGATTATATTACTGTGTTGTACTAATTAAGCTAATGCATAAGAGATGAGGAAGGTTGAATTTAGAAGAAGTGTACTCACATTTGGCTAAAGGGAGAGTGGGAAACCATGGTGTAAAAACCACCTTCAGTATATCCAACCAAGATTCAAACCCAATCTCCTTGTCTTCAGAAGCCTTAGACAATTCAACCATCGAAGCGGCTGTCAGTTATATTGTTTGAAAGTTATCTAATGACATTAGAGAATTTTCCAGATCAGATAAAAAAGGTTTTTTTAGATATTTCAAATAATTAGTGTACTGATCAGGGAATAGAACAAAATTATCTCAGGGTTTTGGTTAGAAAAAAAAAAGTTGTGGTTCTTAATTAGGTTCCAGATTTGATTCTTTTATTTAATAGTCATACTGACAATATAAAATTCTAAAATAGAAAAATGTTCTGGTTCTTAATTAGGTTCCGGATCTGATTCTTTTATTTAATAGTCATACTGGCAATATAAAATTCTAAAATAGAAAAATATATCAAAATTCATAAGCTAAATAATTGCACAACTTATTTATTATTTGAAAAGAAAATTGTTTTGTATATTTGTATTTGTTAAAGCTGTAAAGAATAATCTAAATGATATAATTTTTCAAAATAATAATTATAAACATTTATTTATATTTGTATTTCCGATTGAAATGTTGGGTAGAGTAGTGATCGAAATACACAATATGTATAAACTATTGTTAACACAATTTAAAACTCGACCGGTACAGCGCTTAGCT
>CABEEJ010000971.1:182960-194021 GCA_901482245.1 Timema douglasi | reverse complement strand
CCCTAGGCCGAGCCTAATTACATTCCATTCAATCGGATCACAAGTCGCTAATTGCATCCACCAAACATCCATCTTCTTGGGTGGTCACTTTAATATTCACAGCAACCAACCAGGTTTTCGGTATGAATGGCTGCTTTGTTTTCCTTAAAGGTAGCATAGCACCTTACTCATATAAAACTATCCCTCTGGGCTACAAGAGTAACTGTTTCTTTCATATTGAAAGGACATGTATTCAGGCCGATTTACATAAGGGAGGACCTTATCTGACAGTTAAAAAAAACTCTACTAGATATACTTTCAAATATTCATGTGTCAAGTCAGGTGATATTCATATGTGGCTTATTGGCTCGTGGGCAAGGGCACAGAAAGCTAGTTTTAAATTATTATTTTTTACACCTTTAGTCAATTAAAAGTTTTCATACGTAGGGTTATATATGGACACACCTAGGGGGGCCATCAAATTACAGGGGGTCACCTTTTTGTTGCCGTTGTGGGCAAGAGCTATCCCAATGTTTGCAATAGCTCAGCAATTACTGAACAGCTTTTTGTTGATTTTATTTTATGAAAGGATGTAAATTGTGAATATGAACAATTTTAAATTTATTTCGACAACAATAGTTCGAGCTCTAACAAAATGTTTGAATAATAATAAAAAAAAAGCTTTACTTTGAGGATCGTCGTATAAATTTTCACAAATTTCCAAAATCTGTGATCTAAATATAATTTATGTTAATTGGGGAATAAATTATCGATGCTTTTAAGACAGAATCCCTGCTAACTATCATATAAAAAAGTGGTTGAACTTTCAAAAAATAAGTGCCGACTCCTGAGCTGTAGATTTTCACAGTAACCAAAGAACTTCTGAACTCTTTTACTATACCCTGATCTTTATAGGAAGACCACTTGTAACCACCAACATTGATTGAGAGTCACTAACACTTGGCTTTGTATAAATGTTTTATTTGATTTATTAATTAATATATCAAAAGCTTCCAATAATATTTTTTTGTTGATTACTAGTATTTATTTTTTACATTACTAAACAAACGGACTAGTAATATAAAATAAATTGTAATATTTTAAATGTTTACCACTGTGTTCCAACAAACGGCCTTGCCCATGAAAATCAGACTGTATATGCCCTGTGACTTGGGAAAGCACAAAAGTTGACTTAGTCCATTCAAGTTTTTAATTGTGTGCTTCTGATTCCTTTTTTGTAGACTTTTAGGCACTTTAAATACTACTACTGTATTTTTCACCAACTGATCCAAGAGAGGTTCTTAACATTTTGTTGTGCCTTCTACAAATCTAAAGTTCTAAACCGGGTTGAAAATAAGGAGGATGATTTTCCATATTAGAACAACCAATTAATTTACTGTCATTAATCAGTAAGATATTATTTAGCTATTTACATCATAGAAGGTAAACATTTGATGTTGAGATCTTATGTTTTATGTTAGAACTCTTTTATTCAGTGTAATAATCCACTTTACTTAAGTTGTTTGAAATTAACTTAAAAATAATCGTTAAAATTGAATTTAAAAATGTTTAACATTCATTCTTATACTTGGGAACATTCATTACAGCATTTCACAAAATGTTAACTAGCACGTAAGGTCATAAATACATAATAAGTAAGAGATATCACAGCATTGGCCACCGAAATTATGTAGGTAAGCCTACCAAGATAATGAGTAAAATATGGGAAATGGAATTAAACCAAATACAATGAGCTGCTTAGGACAAAAGTTTTATTGAACTTGGCTGGATATCTGATTACCTATTTATCCGAAGGTAATACAATTAAATACATATTTTGGCACGTACAGTCTAATTTTAATAGGAAGAACCTTATCTGATAGCTAAAAGCTTTAATAGATCCACTTTAACGTATTCATATGATACAAAATTTTCACTTTTTATATAGGCCTATATTATCAATATCTATAAAATAACCTTAATAAGATAACAAAAAATTACCAACGTAGATTGTAAAAAAAAGTTATTTTTACAAAGTTTCTTCCTATCAAAATCCTACTGTATACTTTTATTCTGTTGGAGCTTAGTGACATGGCAGTTCATATATTTGAATGTGCACATTATAACACTAGATCCACAACAAGTTGTCAAGTTCCAAGTGAAAATAAAATAAATACAATGTCTACATTTTAAAGCAAAAAAAAAATCCATTAATTTCCAAGACGTTGTATCAAAGTCTAGTAATAGAAAAATTCTGCGCAAAAAAACGCAGACTTTTGTAATAACTCACTAATTTGTGTTGCAGAACGTGCCAGATATGCTGCACCGCCATCTTTAAAGAAAGACGTAAGCCTACACACTAATGCCCTAATATATTGCTTCAATGACATAAGGGATTATAAAGTGGTGGTGTCCTGGCAAAGAACATTATTACAGGTGCCAAACCGGGTAGTGAAAGGTATATCCAGATTTTGGTTGGAAGAACAGTAGAGAAAATTCAAACATGTTTCTTTACGACCAGTATTGATAAGATTTTACCATTTTATTTGTATTATTTTATTGGTATTGATAATATCTATCAAAAGGAACACATGCAGATCACATGACTTGATGTATGAATATATTAAAATTGTTTTAGGAACTTTAGTAACTAGCTTCTACTATTCTTCCCACCAAAATCATACTATACTTACTTTGTCTATGCTACCAGTAAAATTATTCCAGTAGACCTATCCGTCATAGAATTAGGCCAACCCCACATGAGATGCAATACCCAAATGAAGGTCCTGATGCTTCCAGAAGTGAAACACGAGAATAAAATTAAATCCTGTACATACACTCAAAGGTAACACCATTATTGTAACCGCACCTTAAAGTTACAGGTTGTCGCATTTCTAGAGACACTTGTAATAAAATGATTAGTAAGCCCTTGTTGAATAAAGCGAGATGAAACCTAGAGATATGTGTAGTCACATTTCTCTCCGAGGATTGGGTGAGAACCTCTGACAGATCACTGGCGACACGCATCTCCAGACCCGACTAGGTGGCGTAGTTTGGTTGGCTAACGCGCTAGTCGTTTTGAGCTAGACTGCCGAGAACGGGGAGCTCAAGGTTCGAATCTCACCCGAGTCAACTGGGAGTGGTTTTTCATAAATGATTTTCCACTCTCCATCCACTCAAATGCGGGTTGGTTTCCTCTAAATTCATCCTTCCCAATTCCTAATACATTAGCGTACTTAATAGGTACTTAAGCGTGTAACCCGAACGGGTTGTAAGACGCGGTACTAAATGGGGAAAAGAAACATCCCCAGAAAGGCCTCTGATCGGGCAAACCGGTAATTATGATTGAAACTTGAAAGTGTGTGAATCTCGCCATCTGTCAGGACTTAATTTGCAAGGACCACTTTAAATAGTTTCTAGGGGCATTTATTTTTCTAAGTTGAGTCCCCGGAGCTCCCTCTTTTTGACTTGGAAGAACGTTCTTTCTATTTATGTATACAGGGTGTATATTAATTGTTGTAAAATATTCTAAAGGCGTGTTCCTATCGACAAAACACTAAGAAAAGTTAATATGAACATGGGTATAGACACGCTTACTTTCCGAGCTAGAAGGAATTTCATTGTCCAATCCAACAGAAGAAGCAATTCAGTCAAACAATACAAAGTTTGACAAAAACAATCAAAACACAAAATAGATTATTTTGCTACACACATTATTCAAAGTACTATCCTGCTTCGACCCACCCTTAAAGCCTGCATTCCATGCTTTAGTCGTAGCTAGTCTATTGAGAACATTTGGGGGGTTATGTATTTTCTCACATTTATTTAAGACTAGCAATCCCACACATCGTCGCCCGTGACCCACTGTGGTATTGTGTTAGAAATAGCCTAATCAAAAAGCTAGTTAAGAATCCTGCTTTGAGGTGCATTTGGACCCCCCTCACGTACACCTATGTTAAAAATTTCAGATCTCTACGTGCTGTAGATTTGGCTGGGCATCGCACACAAACAAACACACAAAGACAAACACTTCCTTTTCTACACTAATATTATAAAGAGGAAAGATTTGATTTTTTGTTTTTTTTGTTTGTAATGAGGAATAAATTAAATTTTCAAAATAAAATATAGACTATGTTACTCGATGATAATGTAGCTTTATATTGGTGAAAGAATTTTTAAAATCGGTCCAATAGTTTTTGAGTTTATCCATTACAAACAAAAAAACCAAAAATCAAATCTTTCCTCTTTATAATATTATATATAAGTTTAGATAGTATAGAAGTATAGATACGCTCTTTTAAATATCAAGCTCAGGAAATGCGTAAATAATGGACTTTAAATATCCATAGAGGTAAGAATTCAAATCTTGTAACTTGAGCAGGAGAGTCAATTAATCCCCCACGACCAATCCATTTTTGAGGGAAACCATTATTTACTCTAAAACTAGGCGTTTCTAGACCATTGTTCATATGGACTTATATTAATATTTGGTCGATGGGAATACGCTCCAATAATATTTGACTCCAATTAATATAAACCCTGTAAATAATTCTCACCCTAAACAAAAAAGGTTCCACCACCACCGGGTGTAGAACATTTGTATAAATAATAGTCCAGTGGCGGATCCAGAAAAAAATTATGGAAGGAGCACCATGATACAAATAATTATATTGCTACCTCACACCCTTCTAAAAAAATGTAATAGCTTTACAAGATTTTTTTTAATGTTTAAAGCTAGGTTATATAAAAGTTGTGTGAGTGAACTGATAAATTATTAACTATCTCAGTACGACCTATAAATGATAAGTTTTGTAATAACATTGAATTTTTTTTTCTTAGTGACCAGTTATTTTAGATGAGAGAATATTGCATAACAAGTTTACATAAACTCTAATTTTAAGTTTTCTTTAACGTCTTTGTGGTATTTTAACCCTCTATCTGAATAGTGTCATTTATACTAAGCATGGCCAAACCATAAGTCTTCGTTGATATCAAGTTTTAATTATATTCAACGAACTAATAGATTTCTCTGCTGACGAAGTAGTAACAATGGTATCACATAAAGAGTTTTCAATAGGCACTCCATGTTTGTGAACACAGACACAAATCTGTAAGCTTACATTGGTTTCTCAGATAAGTACGCCTCTAGAGTGGAAGGAAAACCCGAATTAATTAATGTTTTTTGTTGCATCCAGTATCTCTTCAGCTGTGAACTATAATTTTTTATAAATTTCTAGTGGAAACATAACAATTCCTGGGTATTTATCGAAAATTGACAAGTAGAAGGGGAGGGGCACTTGCCCTGGTGAACCTCCCCTGAATTCACCACTGTGTGCTAAGCCACACATTTTCTACTTTTGGCGTATTATGCATTACAATTGGAATGATTACGTACTGATCCATACCTTTAAATAAATGTGTTATGAGGATGTAGTTATTCCGTAGATTTACCTCCCCCCCCTTTTAAAAAAAAATCAAAGACCCATCTTGAAGTATTTTTTAAGTATTTTAAGATTCAATTAAGGTTGTTGGTGGTATGAATAGATTAGGACTACAATAGTGGACTAACCTAGGAATTGATTAGATATAATATTTATTTTTTCGCCAGAGAACAGGAAATTATGCTGAAATTGTATTTTAGAATTTGAGAGGCCACACTGATCTCACTTATTCGAGTATGGCTTTCGGAATTCCGTGGATAAGAGGATTGGTGGAGCCTTATTGAAGGACTGCGCAAGCTTACCAACCAAGGGCATTGCTCAAAATTTAAATAAAGGAACGAATGTGTGCAAACTTACTTTCCAAGAACACTAATTAGGCCCACGGGGAGGAAACGAATTATAGGTAAAGTCTCATCAAATTGGATCACCCCCGAAAACACTTAATGAGACGCTACTGGTTTTAAATATATATTTAATTTGATACCTTCCATCTTGAAAGTAACATTATTTTCTGCACTGATTACACTATGGCTCTGTATTATAGGCTAATTCATAGTGGGACTTAACTAAGAAATTACATTATTTTAAAAATGACACCTGTAGGCTATATGAGAATTGAACCAACGACCTTTTAAATCCCCTTGCCCAGTTGTAATTTTCGCATAATTATATCTATACCGATGTTATATTCCACCCATTATGTGTGTGAAATAAACTAAGTAAAATTGCTTTCTACTTTTCAGGATAATCTGAAGGCTATTTATAACTGGATTTTCTTACGAGGAGACTTTAGAAAGGCAATTTTTCCCTACCACAATCCTACTTTATAATGTAATTATGGTAGAGAAAAAACTTTTATATTTTTATCAATAATAAATTAGGCTATATATAAAAATTAGCTCTAGAAGAGACCTAATATAAATTTATTTGTAATACTAAACTATATTATAGTGTTTTGTGAATCCTTAGAAGTATTTTTTTTTCTTTTAGGATATTGTTCCTAAACGAGTCTGGATCCGCCTACGCATGCTGGGAGCGATGTGGCGTTACTCCTAGAGATGGCGGCTAACGAGAGTAGGCCTATGAGTGAGAGAGTTGCGCCGATATAAGATGGGGTTGTAGGTAGTACTTCCTCTGCCGATCTGGCTGGCTACGAACTACACGGAGCACTAGACCGGCTTGGACAGTGTCGTGTCGCCAAGTGTTTCCAGGGTAAGCAAAGTGTGTTAAAACTGTACCTATACGTGATATGTTATCATCTATTTTGCCTCCATTTGACCAAACATTCGTTGGCGGCTCTTTTCTACATATTTTATGTCAAAATATATTTCTGTTGATAAATGGCCAATGAGTGTCCTATTGAGTGATCAAACCGATTTCCAGGTACTATTTCAACACACTCTGCTCACCCTGGCTACATTCAACGTCACGAAAATAATTGATTGTGGGTTTTCTTAGAGTCCTCAAGAACTATTAGACATAGGGGTCTTGTGTGTACACTCCATATAAGCCTACTCAATCACGTGATACGTTCTCAACTAATACTTGTTCAGTTTTTAATCTCCTTGAAATTAAACAGGTTCTGAAACTTCGATAAACAAATCAACATCTTCATTTATTGTTTAATGTTTTTAGTTAAAATAACGATAGTTCGTATTATTTGAGTGGAGTAAAATTTTATTTAGGAAAATAAAAATGTTGTCCAACGTTTAAAATTACTCACAAATTTAAACGTGAAACAGTTAAACCTTTTTTTTCACTCCTTTTTTAAACAAACCCCCCTACAACGCGGGTCCACGTGGGCAACCCCCACTCTCCCAAACTGATCCATCCCCCTTCCAAACCTACCCCTTAATGACGTCACCAAGATCCCTCCCCCTCCGCCATTACAGAGTCAAAAATACTGGTCTCAAAGCAACCACCACCAAGTTCGCGCGGTCGACGCTAGATCGCAGGGCGACACACGCGCTCGAGTCGATCCACTTGGCGGTCTAGAAATACGTCATCACAGAGCTCGTTCATTTAACAGCTGGTTGTTGGAGGTTATAAAACGCTCGCTACAATCAAGCCCAACAACGCTTTTATGAACCTATATAAGTGCACTTTAAAAGATATGGAGGAAAAAGAGGAATTTTTGTCAACACAACGCGTATTTTTAAACATTGAAACTTAGAGACTTCAATAAAACGATTTAAAATAACTTTTAAAAGACAAGCCAGTCAAAATAATCCTAATACAAATTCAAAGGTGCACATTCTGAAAAGGCTTACCAATCTAAGTAAATCCTCTGCCCTTTAGTTTGAAATTAGCTAGAGGGGATATTATATTCTATACACACACATTTTATATATATATATCAAATTGATATAGTAGACGTTTAAATCTTTTAAAAAAAAGCAATTTCTTTAACATGGGCCTACTTATTAGTTCTAAATACACTTATTGACCGAAAATGACTAATTAATGGTCTTAGAATTCGAAATAATCTGGTACCGGTAGTTTTAAAAATGTTTTATTTTTGAAACAAAGTGTGAACGTTTGAATGCTAAATAATTATTTGCAGACACGTAGGTTTTTTTTTTTAGCAACACGTCCTACTACCGATTCAGGTTAAACGCACTCGTGTATTATATTTACTCTAATTGACAGGGATTAGAAATGGATAATTATTTTAGAGATAATCTATTGGCATTTGAGTCGAAGGAGAGTGGGAAGCCATTGGGGNTCGAACTCAAGATCTCCGAATAATCAGCAGGACAGTCTAAGACGAGAGTGACGCCTTAGACCGTTCGACAAATAAAGCAGGTTCTATTTTTATTCTTACAACCCATAGATATAAAGTTTGTTCACCGTAGGAATTGTTTTCTGAAAGGCCTTTTTCCCTACCAGAAATCTATTATATAGTAGGATATTGGTAGGAAAAAAGACCTTCCAGAGAGTAATTCCTACCGTATAGTTAAAACCTAGCTCCCCGCCAATGGGAAGACGACTAAAGGACCGGCCACATGGAGCCGCACAGCATTTTTCCGGTGGAATGCTATCCATGTTTTTAAATGCGAGTGGCTACACGAATCCACACCGGCGCGGACGAATCGTCGAGAGAGCATTGCTCGGTGCGGACCGTGTGGCCACCGACCCACCGGAAATAAATGTTCGGGAACTTCCGAACGGCAATTCTTTCACAGCCGTTGCACGTGTGATGCTGTAGTCATTGCTTACAACATTATTAGGCCTATATACAACTCATTGAACAACAAACATTCTTCTCCTTAATTACTAGTCAACTTAAAACTTTATTCTTCGTAATTAATAGCTAAATTAATTTTATGAAAATAGGTGAAAATAGATGCAAGTAAATATAAAAATACTAACTTATTTTGTAATAGAACTCGGTCTATAAATAATATAAACATTGTTTTATTTTTTAGTTACAATAAACTTATGCTTGGTTTAATAAAGTGCGGTGTGGTGCGGCTCTTGTAGCCATACCTTGAAGTTCACACATTCAAATACGAAATTAGAAACAGTTTTTTTTTCCCCCCATAGATTTGTTATCTTTCCGAATCCGCTATCCAAGGCAAACTGTGATTTGCTTGAATACGACTTTGACCAGCAGACGACGTTTTCTTAAAACTGGTTTTGATTCTTGAGATTGGTCCGATGTAATTTGTTCACTCCAGGCAAGCAGACAAACCAGCTGAACGGCGTGTGACGTCACATCCAGGATAGAAAATAATGAGACGTAAAGACGAAGAAAAAACAGAAGAATGGAAAGGCCAGTGTCAATGTTATTTTACTGAAACCATGCTTTTTCTAATAAATTATACTATTTTACATATTTATTTGGTACGAGTAAATTGTTGAGTGGTTTAAAAATGACTATTTAAAAAAACATGTTGGTAAAAGTATTATTATCGATTAATTGAAAATAAGACACTTAGCTCTTGGAAAAATATTGTTTTATATTAATAAGTTAAGGTATTATTAGATAGAGAGATCTGTTTTGAATATCGATTCTTTGGAAGCAATTTTACGAAGATTTTCATGTAAAATAAAATGAAGCTAACTACAAAACCACATTTTAGCATGATTACCTTTTAACGGTTATAGGGGAAATAAGGCCTCTGGACCACTTCACTTGTATAGGGAGCGTATAACCCGAACGGGTAGTAAGACGCAGTGCTAAATATTATTATTTTTATTACTTGTATAGGGCCTATATATACTCTTCTCTTTCCAACCTATTTTTATAAATAAAAATTGTTATGTTATAAACCAATTATGTTTTATTAACATACCTACTACAGTAAGCATAGGTTTTTTTTTACAAAATATCTCATTTTATAAAAAAGGAAATGTGTTATTGGCAAGATATTTGGAATAGTAGAAAAAATAATTTCGTTTATTTATTATCTGCAGAGCAATTACCTAGTTCAAACTTGACTAATCTTTGTTAAAACTCAGTTTGTAGCTTTTTAAATTATTTAATCCTATAATCTTATGTGTAAACTCGTCCACGTGCACAGATGAGAAAATGTCATTCCTAAAGCTATGGTTGAGTGTTTGGAACTAAAATATAATTTGGTGGAAAGAAAATTTTAGGACATACAAAACTTATTTTATTGTGGTCAACATTGATAGCATGTTACAATAGTATCAACACTAGTTTATAGTTAGTTAACTAATTATACTATCTATCAAAAGACAGCTGCAGGTCAAATAACATATACATTAAAATGGTTTTCGTAGTAATTGTAATTGTAAAATGGGCCTAGAACACACCCTACAGGAATCCTTTTATAACTTTTTACTTTATCTCCTAAGTTTTTTTTCATCACCGCGTCTCTTTAGCTATTCAGGCTAAACGTACACGTAGGTCTATTAATTACTCTAATGGTTTAGGTATGAGGAAGGATGAATTTTAAGTACGACCGACATTTGCTTGGAGGTAGAGTGGAAACCATTTGGAAAACCACCCTAAGTACACCCTACAGGGATTTTAACCCCGAACTCACTGTCATCAACAGTATTGTCCAACACAAGAGTGACGACTTAGACCATGCGGCCATTTAAGCAATTTTCTCCTAAATTAAGCTAGATTGTAATTCATATGCTTAAGCCAAACTGAGTTTATAATATTTACATAAAATTGCTTCACATAATACTAATATTATAATCGTCTCAAATTCACATGAATAATAACCAGTTTATCATGTTAGTTCAGACACACGTGTTTTCAATACCAAGCTCATTTAATCTGATTTTCCAGGGATTGGAAGGTTAGGGTTAGTATACCTGCCGGTTTTACTGAGAGTAGATTTTCTTAAATGGTTTCCCGATCCACCTACCCGCAAATGCGTATACACTTCCTCAAAAGTCTATCTTCCTCACCCCTATACTATTATCGTAACTATGTATGCTTATAACACGAACGTATACTAAGACGCGATAGAAAATAGACAATATGTTAAGGTCTCTATATTTTTTTTGTCAGCTGATTTAAGCGCCCTTGAACTTTGTAGATAAGGCCTAGACTACGTCCTTGTTAAAACAATCAATAACCGGCAGGCGGAAAACCCTTTCTGACATATTCAACAGTTGAAATGATTTATCGCTAGAAGTAAAAAAAAAAAAAAAAAAA
>CABEEJ010000971.1:171442-182726 GCA_901482245.1 Timema douglasi | reverse complement strand
AAGGCCCCCCTCGTATTCTATCCCCCCCCCCCCCCCCCCCCCCCTCCCCTCCCTTTTGTAGTGTTTTATGAACACCGGTCTAAATTATCTACCTGCACAATCCGTCCAGCATTGAATGGACGAAGGGAAGGGAATAGTGCTAAAACCACATAACTGACGGTAGACATGCAGACTCGGAATGGCCAGAATAGAAAAAATATCATCTTTGCCACTAGGATTGGAAAAAGAATCTCATTTATGCTACAAGGATTGGTAAAGTAATATAGTTCTAATTTGGCCACTTCTACACATACATTTTTGGATACGCTGTGACCAACCTAGCATAACAAAAGGTTTAATGAATGCCAAAATATAGATATATAAACATTTGTTTTTAAATAAATTATATACTTACTTTTCATCGACCAAATTAATATATATATATATATATATATATATATATATTTGGATCCCGTAGTTTAAATTAATTTATAAAATGAAATCCAAACTTAGGCTGCTAATAATAACAACATTCTGACATTGTTTCACCAATTCAATAAATTGCATCACATTTTTTTCCTTCTGTTGTAAACGAGAGATGTCATGAAATATTTTTTTGTAATAAATGATCATTATAAATAACTTGCATCCTACTGTCTCCATACGAAGATCTTGAAGATATAATCCTATAAGTTATAGCTACTGACTAACTTTTGGTCATTTATTAGTAGATAGAGGTCGAGATACAAACTTGGCAAAAGTTTCTGGCATATTGAATTAATTCCACTATCAATTTCAGAACCTACCTTTAACAGATGGCATTCATTAGGAAACCAGCACCTTCTCGTGTAAGAGTGAACTATCGCGTGTTCGTATTTTAGAATAAATAAACTACGTATTTTAAATGGGTCTTGTTTACTAGGCCAAGGTCATTGGATCCACTTCATAGTCATGTTATCTTATACTTTTAATTTACATCCATTAATGTTTCCCCGGACAGGCACAACATCTAGTCCCCGGCCGTTAATTTATCAATATGAAAGGGTAAACTCACATTTCACCAATAATACATTTTTTGGCCATGCCTGGAATCGATCCTGAGACTCTTAGCTAGTAGGCAGGCACGCTACTGACTGAGATAAGATGTGTCATCTTAGACTAAATAATGAATATGTTAATTATGTATTTATTTAAGGCAACACCAGATGGCATGTTTTACGTTGATGCGTGATTGGGGCTCAAATTTTAGCTAGTTGTACGGTAAAAAGATATAATGTTCATAAGAGGTTGCCTGCTCTTTAATATCCATGTAAATTCGGGTACATTTCCTCTATATTATACCATCATCGTTTGTACCCTATTATTGCCCATTATATTGTATTCGAACGACCCTAACAAAATCTATAAAAGCGCTATTGAATATTAAATGATAAATTGGTTTTTGATTTTTAAAATAATCCTAATCTATATAGCCTTTTGAGTTTGTTTTATATATATTTAAATATTTCATCAACTTCGCTAAGCCTAGATTTTACGAATAGATTTAATTAATTTGGTCAGAAACACTATCACATAAATCGGTTCACTTGAGTAAGACTTAAATGACGTGACCTTCAAAGATTATGTGATATGTTTGTATAGAATAAATATTTTATTTATTTTGGCCAAAATATATTTATGCTATAGTAACTTCAAAAAATACTGCCCCGAGCTCACGATCACTAGCAGCCCACCTTAAGACAATCGATAGATAGCATACAAATAAAAACATCTAGGTATAATTCTTTTAAAGCTACACATCAATGTGTACTTGACACCATAAACGTATTATTCTCTATCTTTATCTTTTCTTTAGCTTCGCGTCTTGCTCTCCCTTTCGGGTTATACGCTGTTCTCCTATCGCATGGCAATTGTGTTGAGGGGAGAGGGCGTAAGGGGGGAGGGGTGTTATTTCTAAGTCGGCCCATTGTTTGTGTAAGAAGGTATTTATTAATATTATCCCAAAAAATCGATCGATGCCTTACATAGATTTATTTTAAGAAAATCTGGTTATTTTTACATCGATTAAAAAATTTTTTATGGCGCCAGCCTGCAAGCGCCTATACCGAGCAACTTCCACATGTTGGGCGAAGATATTGCCAACATTTGTGGATGGAGGGTGCTATGGGGTCAGTACAATGATCTTTACTGCCGTTAATCTCAGTTTTCTAGACCGAAAAAGCTACTTCCTTATTCAACTAGCTCCTCATTGGTTCTAACAAGGCTGAGTAGGCCCCGTTCTATACCCTATGTTTCACAGACATGTCTAAGCGTCGGGGATCGAACCGGGGCCTCTAGCTCTCTTAGCCAGGAACTATGACCACTAGACCACAGAGGCCGTCATTTGAAAAATACATTTTTCCCTTTGTGCCAGCTTTAGTTAATTTATTTGAGGAAATATTCTGTTCATAATTAACTTTGATATTGTTAAAATCGTGAGTTTGTGATTTGTTGGCTTGTTACCCGCAGTACGTGCGGTCATGTATAGGATATGTCGTATGCGTGTGAAAGATGGGTGGATGGGAGGAGGGGAAAGTTTCATAGGCGGAACATGTTAAGTACACACAGGAGGAAATAAAAATGTTCCATTTCTTACAACACTTTTTTTTATTATTAAATACATATTCAGGTGAAAAAAACATTCATTATGGGAAAGTTATTTGGACAATATGGTGTTATTACATTGAAGATCAACTATATTACCAAAACAATTGGCTTATTTTGTATAGGCCTACCTATTTTAAATAGTATAACTACACTTAAACACTGGGAAGATACTATTTGGAATAATTTATAATAAATGATAAAAGGCTGATTTTGAGTCAATTTAAGGAAAAATTAATATGACAGCTTAGAAAATTAAGGTATGATTAATAATTTGAAGTTCGCTACTATCCTATTAAAAAAAAGATGGCAGCTGGTGCTGTTTCCTTTATTTCATAAAAACATCTGTAAAATTATTAATCATAAATAAGCTCCAATTTATAGTCACATTTTGTTCCATTTCAATAAAATCTAATTATCTTGTACCTATATAGTACAAAAATAAAATAATAAAATGTTCCTGTATGGGTTTTTTAAAATAGATATTTGATAATATATTGAATTATTTTCTAGTAAATTAATACAAAACCATATGTTCATAATCATGACATACAGTTGAATAATCAAAAGACAGTATTTTGTTTACTTAAAGCCGTAATGTTGGCCATGACAATAATTTTTAATTGAAATACTAGACGAGAGTTTATAAAGATGGGTAAGTGCATTAGTAGTCATTACTTAATAAAACCATATAAAAAAATTACGATACTGGTAGTGTCGTAAGCGCTTCAAGGGGAAGAGGCAAGGTTTTATTACATAATCATTTCTCAACAAACAACTCAAAAAAAGTTTTATTCTTTTGTGTGTGTCGAAGCCATCTCTCTAATATTAAACTTGTAATTTAGATGGTGTAAGACTTTTCCTCAAAATATATAATATTTAGTACTATTCAAGATTTACCTCTTTAATTAAATGAGGCCATTTTGTGTTTTAAGCTTTATTAATATGTTGTTCATTTTCTAAAAACCTATAGTAAAATTTAGAAGTATTAAAGTCATATTAAAAGATTTAACATTATATTTTTATATTTGTTTTTAGTGAATTTTTATAACTCTTTTGCTATAATCATGATTTTTATTTGGAGCTGTAACTGAAATTTTAAAATTGAATACGATTGTTATTAATTGAGTAGCTGGTTCAATCCTCGGTCCCGGCACAGATTTATCTGGTTACCAAACCCTTCCTTCACCTCTGACAAGACATCTTGTGAATGTGAGGAATACCAGGCCTCCACCGTGGTTCGGAATCCACGTTAAACTGTAGGTCCTCCATTTCGTCTCACAATCACCCTACCATTACACATTAGCGTAAGTGCGTATAGCCCGAACGAGTAGTAAGACGCGGTGCTAATAATAATAATAATAATAATAATAATAATAATAATAGTAGCTGGTTCGATACCAGACTTGGCCAAAAAACTGTATCTGTGGTGACACTGGGGCTTACATATATCACTAATGAATTGATGGTAAGGGGTGTGTGTGTGTGTCTGTTATAAATTAAAATATATCAACAAGGACTCCAAAATCGTTGAAAGCTCACTATTTAACTAACACCCCAATGTCATAGAAAACCTACTATCCCAATGTTGTTAAACTCTCACTGTTGTCAATATAACTTTGTTAAAATTTCACTGTTGTCAATCTAACAATGTCAAAACTACACTGATGTCCCTCCAATATGACCGAAAACAAACTTTTATTTTAATACTAATGTCTTTATAAAATCCCACTGTTTCCACCCTAATATTCTTAAAATCCCAATGTTGTCACTTTATTGTCGTCAAAAGCTCAGTTGTCAAACCATTCTCGTCAAAATCTCACTGTTGCCAAGTCAATGCCGCCAAAAGCTCACCGTTGCCAAGTACATGCCGTCAAAAGCTCACCGTTGCCAAGTACATGCAGTCAAAAGCTCATTGTTGTCAAGTCAATGCCGTCAAAAGCTCACTGTTTTCAAGTCAATGCCGCCAAAAGCTCACTGTTTTCAAGTCAATGCCGCCAAAAGCTCACTGTTTTCAAGTCAATGATGCCAAAAGCTCACCGTTGCCAAGTAAATGACGTCAAAAGCTTGCAGTTGCCAATCTAATGTCACCAAAAGCTCACCTTTTCCTTGTCAATGTCGTCAAAAGCTCACCGTTACCCATCTAATGTCACCAAAAGCTCACTGTTGTCACTATAATGTCAAAAGCTCACTGTTGTCACTATAATGTCAAAAGATCATTTTTGTCACTCCAATGTAGTCAGTGGCTTACTGTGACCTCGAAAACTTACTTTAAACATTCTAAGTTGTTACAATATAAAGCAACAAACACCTTCTAATAAGGGAGATAATGGGTTCTGTCTGAAGTAAAGGAAAGAGAGTGTCATAGTTTTGCTGTTTAGGTGGTCTATGTATTGCGTGACGCTGTTGTTGCTGCTGCTTTGCACAAAGTGCGAGCCAGGAAAAGATTTTATGGCCGTAATAACTCATATCACTTCTCGCGCCACTTCCTCATAGCGCTCGCCAGCAGAGACATCTGTCTGGCGAATTAACAACTAATGTCTGGGGGGTCGAAGTAGAAAGGAAAGGGGTGGAGGGAGGTAGGCACCTTATGAAATAAACATGACAAAAAAAAATATTACAAAAATAAATATTGTATTTATTGTATATAATTGTAGATACAAGGTTAAATTATAAACATTCGACGCCTAATATCACTAGAGCATTTACCTTACCGACATTAACAAAGGTCCTGGTTCGATTCTTACCTCGAAATTCGCGATCATATATTTATACTTAGTGATAAATTAACAATTTAGGAACTAGTTGTTGTGTTAGTTCTTGAATGAAGTTAATTTAAGCCACTATTTACCTTTGCAAGTATTAAATGAGTGTAAACACTTATAAACTAATTTAACTTAAACAGTAAACCAACTCCAAGCCAAACCCAATGGTAGCAGAAACACATAAATAGCTTAGAAACTAATTTTCATCCTAGAATGATACACCAACACTAAACACAACCCAAAATTATTTTTAAAAATAAAAAATCTCAGGGTCTGGGCAGCAATAATTGAACTGAGCACGAATAGTTTTAGGCTGGTAACAGGGAAAGAACGAGATAAGTCTCACTCTAATTTCAGTTGACCTCTTTGTTCAATCGCTTGCGTAGTAAGTTGACTTTATATTATTGCAAATATTTAAAATAGTTTTTATCTCTCTGTCTAAAATATAAATAGAATAAATAATAAATGGCATCTTCGAAAAATATATTGCGGTAAATTAAAATCGTAGACTGCTTGGCAAGGTAAAGGATTTATTTGGATTTAATAAAACACTTTTTTCTTACCATTGATATTGTTTAATGACCCCCCCTCCCCTAACACCAACATGATATCCATTATATATTAATCTTTCTCAATTTGGTTGAACAGTGACGATATAATGGAATAATGTCAAGTAAGTAATCACTTCATATAAAAGTTTTACAGTAAAAGGTTTGCACCCCTAAAAGTAGTTTTGACCCATAATGTTATTCAACAAGGCCCACTGAATACCAACAATATAGGCCCCTCGAAGCCTTGACAAATATTATTATTAGCACCACGTCTTACTACCTGTTAGTGCTATACGCACTATCGCTAATGTGTAATGGTAGGGTGATTGTGAGATGAAATTGAGGACCTACAGTTTAAGGTGGGATCCGAACCACGGTGAAGGCCTGTAATTCCCCACATTCACAAGTTGTGATTATTACACGTCTTGTCAGAGGTGAAGGAAGGGTTTGGCAATCAGACAATTCTGTCCAAGGACCAAAGATTGAACCCCGGACCCAAGAACAAAAGTCCGACACCTTACCCCTAGACCACCAGGTCACCCTTCTTGACAAATAGTTTTGAAATAATTTTAAACGTGTGAGCTTAGAATGGAGAAAGTTACATAATGAAGAACTTCATGGTCTGAATGCATCTCTAAACATATTAAGGATAATCAAGGATCGCATGTCGAAGGACAAGCGTGTACACACAATTTTATTTGAGAAATCTGAAAACACAAGAATCCTTGGTAGACTAAGACGTCGTTGGGAGGATGATGGGAAAGTGGATTCGAAATATGTTGGGCGTTAGGAATTAGGTGTATGTAAATCTGTTAAGACTGAAAATTTTCTGTCAGAAAATGTATCGGGAAAAGTTTGGTTTCTGAAAATCCCCTCCATTTTTTTCAGGAAAATTTTCAATTATGTTTTTCTTTAAACCCCCTCCCTCCACCCCTTATTTCTATATGCTATTTCTAATAAATCAATAACACCGATTACAGTGGGTTTTTTTCCTCATTCACGTGTCGACTAAAGCGCTTGGTGTTTTAATTTGTCACTAACATTGAATCTACTTTTTTGTTTTAAATAGATATGTCAATACTTCGATATTATACTCTAAATAATTTCAAATCTATAATCCCAGAAGAGGTGGATTCTATTCGTAAAAGGTTTTATATCTAATTATGATCAATAGTATGGTTAACATACTTTTAAGGCTGGTTTAAGTATTCGCTATCAACTTTTCCCCCACTACAAACCCCACAAGTCCCCCAACACACTATTTAATGGCGTATATATGTTACACTTTCTCACGTCCCTGCTTCCTTACCTACTTAGCAGGTCTCAAGCCACCACTGTGGAAAATACATACTATGCGGAAGATGTCTCAGGATAGGATTGTATGGCAAGCTAACATTCTGGCAACCATGCAGTTTCGAGCTCCTTAAGGCCAGAGTGTTAGTTTCTTTAAATATGAATATGTGCGGTAATTAATCTGCAAACACCGCGAGGATTAAACCCACGAATAGTGAGCCCGACTGATGCTGGGTGCTGTACGGTTATTTCCTTATTTCCCTCCAATCATATCTTAAAATGATTGGTGTTGAAACCCGGCAACGGTGGGCGCACGGACCAAATATCAAGCTTATCTAGTCTGGTTTGTATTTCAAGGGTAAGACCTATATCGGGGCTAGAATTCCAGCAGAGCTCACTGAAAAAGTTTTTTTTTACCTCGATGATTTCCTACTCTCCTTCCATGCAAATGTGGCTACATTTCTTCTGAGCGGCACCTTCATAATCTCTATCCTATGAGTGTAAGCAAATGTGTATAGTCCGGACGGGATTAAAAAACGAGACGTAGGCCATTAAAATAGCCCCTCCTAAACATATTCTCTAGTCGCCGATACCCTGTACCAGTTGGCTATTAAGGTGGGACTGTAGAAAACACAGGAAAAGGTCAATGTTTTTGCAGTTTTTATAGCAAGACTTTGTTTGGCCAAATAAATAAAATATGTCTTCAGTAGAAACATATAGTTTAATTTTCTTCGTAGGGTGTATCAACAATTCTTGAATATCTACCATTATCAGTGTGGCATTAGGTGAGAAACTTACTTTTAAAATTATGATAAAAATTTGTCATTAAATTGAAAGACATTCTAAGCCAAGGGTCCCCAACTGGGTGCCATGGCGCCCGCTGAGACTTTTGCGTCTACCTGCCACTTTTGAACACAGCTGAAAAGTCCTTGAATAATAATTTTAATGTAACTTTTCCGGCAATAATCAAGTTACTGCTTATCTCCAGGTGTATGCTGTTCTCAAAAAGTTGGTGATTGAAAGCCCCCGCCCCCCCACTCTTTCCAATCCCTTACCCCCTTCCATCATTCTCTTCACACTCACTAATACCATGCTAATACTTCCTATTTCCTTTGTAAATATCTTGGCATGGGTCTACCCAGCTTTGTTGTCTGAATAAACACAGAATAAATATATATTTTAAAAATTTACCCAATCACCAAAATGGTGGTGAGTAGCTAAATAGTTTCTTGTGTCTTTATTTTGGTCTTGTTAAAACCGTAAATAAAGCAGTGTTTTCTTATTTATTTTTTGTCAAATTGGAGGGGGTTGAACTCCCTTCCCCCTTCCCAACCATGGCGCTTTGAGTTACATGTAACGTCACAATCGCTGTTCGAAACTTAACATGGCGGCAGTTGACCGGCTGTATGTACAGCGCTGAGGCTGACCTCTGAGCCTGACGGGAGTTAGTAAATGTGCCCTGAAAAAGTAATTGGTGCCTGCCGCACTATCGTTAGTTTTGAATGTGCTCTAAGGTACAAATAGGTTGGGGAACTCTGCTCTAGACAGATATTCAATAACTGTTGAGGTAACCGTGGGAAAAAAATTAATCTTTATGGTTGTATTGAAGCCATATTTGATTTATTTTGACCAACAAACTTATGTTCAAATATTAAGCATCAATTAAAATTAATATTAATAGTTGTAGATATTTTATATCTGATACGTTGCAAGAAATTATGCTAACAAATTTGAGAACACCTTAAACTTTCATAAACATTGAGAACACCTTAAACTTTCATAAACAAACCCCAAACAAATACAAAAAAAGGAGGGGGTGGGAGAATTGCGTTTATTCTTCTCTTATCGAGTCATTTATCCGTCTTGCTTCGGTGAACACTCCTGTTCCTGTCGACCCCGAACTTCGGAATAAGGAGATGATATACGACGACTTAAAAAGAAACAATTAGAACACACCGCTCCTTAAACCGTACCCATAGACGTCACAAGGTCACAACTGAAGCGGCGATTTTATTCAAATATCCTTTATGTAACCCCATAAATTAAGGTGGAACAGCCGGGAGGTAGGGGAGGGGGGACAGAAAATCAATCGCAGAAGTAAAACCTGCCCAACTACGTACAACACTGTTTACCTTCACTAAAAGTCTTTCTGTCTGTTTGGACAGTTGGATCGTGATGCGAAGAACCATTTAATTCGAATTAAGTTCTTCTATGAAAGGGTTCCATTCACATCGGTGGTCACATGGTCTTACAACCAACTCACTCCCGTATTAAATTAATTACCGGGATAAATTAAGGGAGAATTTGAGTTTAAATCCCGATCAGGTTTATTGAGAGTTTATTGTCAGCTTTTCTGGGATTTTTTCTTCCTTTTTAGTTTCCCAATCTTACACGCAGATTACGTAGTGTACATTTCTTCTAAAACTATAGTTTCCTATCCTTGTTCTACCATGGTAATTAATTTACACGTATAGCCCAAACGTCTGCTAAGACGTGGTGGAAAAAATAATAGAATTCTGGTTAGAAATAATGTTTGGAAAAAAAAAAACTTTTTGCTGTCAAGATTGATAGCCCTTTACTATATCATTAATATAATTTAATAGGTATTTATAATATCCATCAAAAGTTACACAGGAATAAATCAAAATCATACGGGCTTTAAGGATTATGGTACGAATTTTAAGGAGTACTCTCGTCTTATTTAAGAAATGAGCGTCAATCTATTTTGATCACTCGGTATTTAGAGTCCATCCCGACCTTCAAGGTCGGATTCCACCTTTCCCTTCCCCAAACTAAATAATTCCTACATAATCAGAGAACACTTTACCTCCTCCCCTCAACACTTTTAACCGCATCACCTTGTTTTTTTGTTTTTTTTTGTTTTAGAACCACCACAGGAATGGGCTATTTTACATCCGACTTCATGTCAGTCTACCTGGAGAGCTATAGTGGTCGCGGTAGACAAACTTACAGAGTAAACCTAATTAAATCATGTTCTTTGACTGTAGTAAAACTCAATTAGTGGCCATAATAGAAGAAACATTAGCAAATATATATTATTATTCTAAAATGTACATAAATGTACCACAAAGTAATTAAAGTCAACATTCTCGTTTATATAATTCAATAATTTATGAGATTTAAGCAACACGTTTTAAAAAAATAATTTTTTTTTAAAGATAGATTAAATTATAAATGTAATCCAAACAAGCAAATATATTAATAAAAATACTAAAATCTATTTTTAATACGAATCCATTAATTCTTTACTATTCAATTTTAATAAAATAAATTAAACTAATGGGGCATGAATCAGGAAGGTATGATTTAGATAGCTTATTATTTATCTGAATTTTCATGGAGGGGGAGTGGGAAACCATTTTTAATTGTTCAAGTGTGGTCTATTTGGTTTATTAAATGGTTATAAATAGGGATTCAACCGACCATGCTAACCCCAACCTTTCATATCAGTGTAAAACTCAAACTAGATGAACTAGACATTTAGTCTGCGTGTCCACCAGCATAAGCTGATGCAACATGCTTCCGTAGTCATTTAGTCAATAAATATATCATCCTAGATAATACAAATATAATCAAGATATAACTTTTTAACATCTAAATAAATATTCTTGCATCGCTACATCAAGAATGGCTGAAGATGGCATTTATATGCCGAAATAGGTAGATACATAAAGTACATTTAGGGGAGAGTCGTGTAGTAACGGACACTTAAGGTTTTTAAATTTAATTTATAATTTTATTAAATGAAAATGAGACAAATGGCATGTAAATATTAAGATTACATGTGTATTTATATACCTGCTGTATTAAAATAGCTTATAGAAAATATTCTTCTTTCTAGAGTCATTAAAAAAAATAGGCTTAGTTCAGTTTAAAAAAGTACTGTCGGGTAGTACCGGACATATTACAATATTATAATTTTTTAATCAAATTTGGACACCAAACTTCTCTTATTGTCTTAAGATGCTTTTTCACAAGAGTCACATTTATAAAGAGAGGGATTTAATTCAGTATTGGCACAATTCTTGTGCG
>CABEEJ010000971.1:130820-170533 GCA_901482245.1 Timema douglasi | reverse complement strand
TATATATATATATATACCTAATCTAAGTAATCTTATCTAACCTTAAATTGAGTGTTTTATTTGAGCTTTATTTGTTGTTAATGTTGATAAAAACTTTGTGGCATCCCTCAGTTTGTCCGGTACTGGACGAAAACAACTTGTCCGATACTAGCCGATCTGTATGGCAATAAAATAATGATAGTCATTACAATAATATTTTCTTTGTTGAGCAAATCAATATTATAACTTATTCATGAGTTTACCCTTTACCTTATATCCAATAAACACACTAATTGTAATTACCGTATGAGAATGAGGAGTCTTGAAAATGTAGTTGGAACAAAGAAACAAAGCATATAAACTATACAAACCCTCGTGGGAACCTTACGGCTCAAGGGCGCGCCTTCAACTAACGGCTGTCTTTGGCTGCGATTAAGAGGAGTAATATTATACCTGAAAGAGTTCTCTAGCTAACTGTAGTTTATTGAAACATGATCTGTCCGATACTAGCCGCTGTCCGGTACTATACGACTCTCCCCTATAAAATTAATCTGGGTCAACCACGAATCTAGGATACTCTAGATGAGTGGATCCCCATACCTTCTAGGGCCTTCTCCCTCGAAGTTTCATAAACTCATCCAAAGTGCTTCCTACATTACTTTATGGAAAGTTTAAGTCAAAGTAGCGGCTCGCAAGCTTCAATAACGAAGATAAAGTAAGATAGTAACACAGTTACATTTAATTACCCATTTATTATTATTTAATTTCAATCAAAACATTTTAGTTCTGATGAATTTACCCAGTGATATCAGCACTTCAATCTCTGATAGTTGTATAGAATTCTACAAAATAGTTTAAAAAAGTAATAACTATAGCATGGTTAATTTAGCAACGTCTATTGATTTACTCAGTAATATCAGCATTATAAAGTCTGATAGTTGTATAGAAATTATCCTAAATACTAGATTTTTAACTAGCATATAATTTAATCAAATTGATTAATTTACCCAGTGCTGTCAGCATTTTGAGCTTTGACAGTTATATAGAAATTCTCCTAAATGCTTAATTTAGTGACTATACTATATTTCACTGCTCGGTAAATTCTTAGTACGATGTCTGCTTTAAAGTCACTTACCAAGAGTCAAAGACCACCCTCTCTACCGCTCCCCTGTTACACCCTCTCCTCTTCATAACACACTAGGAAATCCCACCGCCCCTCAGGGAGTGGAAGATCTTTATTCAGGAATCACTGCCATAGTTTGATTCTGGGTGGTGATGACGAATAAACCTATATAAATACTATTTTGTATAATGGAGAGGTTGGTCTAATTAGTATCTGAGTTCCGGGCTTGTTTAAAGTGCTAGGTATACGTAAGTTTCACTGTTCTAGGTTAAGGTGGATGTGTAAGGAACTCAAGGAAGGGCAGTGTTTTTGCAGTTTTTATAGCAACACTTTTTTTTTGCCAAAATAAATCAAATATTTCTTCAGTAGAAACAAAGAGTTTAATTTTCTTCGCATGGTGACCTTAACAGTTAATGAATATGTCAAGGGTGACCTAGAATTTGATGACAACTTTTCTATTCATTTAAAAAGTTTCTCATCAAACGTTAACATATATTGATTACAGATATTTTTATATTTCATTTAAAAGTTGATTTATATCTTAAATATTATTTACAAATTACTCAACGATAATAAATACCGCTCGTAGCTCAATTTAAAAATTTAATTCACACTAATTAATTTCGATATAAAAGACAAATTATATAAAGCTATTGACGTTCTGATATGAAAGATAAATTCTAATCCAAAACACAAATGCGAATAACTTAACTTTTTTTTTTTTTTTTTTNTTTTTTTTTTTTTTTTTTTTTCGGAAACTACAATTTTATTATTGTTTTGTCTGACTTATTATAGCAACCGTTTTCTTTCAAGAGGTCGTTGATCCCCAACAAAATGTACCCAAATTAGTTTGGCTCTAAGAACTTGGCTTTAGTTTTAGACCCTTTACTCTTTAACAATTTAGAAATGATCAAGTCATATAATTATAATGATAATAATAGAGCCAGAGCTATATATAGTACACCCAGCACAAAGCAAGTAATGTTGACAAATTCCTATAAATACAAGGCACCTCTTCAAGAACTGTTATTAGCTCACCAAATAGTCCTAGAAGAAACAGAAAAAAAATTGTTTCTGTGCCGCTATTTTCTCGGACACACATCAAAATGGTTGTCAGAATGTACCACGTGTAAAGCAGGTGTATAATTTACGAGCTCCAATTATTATTAAAATGAAAAAAGGTGAGCCCGCTAAACATGTAACAAATAGAGAGGGAAAGAGAGAGAAAACGCAGTTCATGGAGGATATTAATTAATATCTTGTGATACGTATCTTTCAGTTTTTATATTCTCCATTAAATTAACAGCTTTCGAAATATCTTGAAGAAGGGTGGTCGTATGCACAAAGCCCTTTGGATCAATTTTTATTAGTCAAAAGAAAGAAGTTTAAAGACCTTAAGGGTGGGTGCACACTGTTAAATCAAAACATTGTGAAGCGAAATCACTTTTAACCTGCCCCGGTGGCGTAGTTGGCTAACGCGCCAGTCGTGTTGAGCTAGACCACCGAGGACGGGGAGAATGAGGTTCGTATCTCGGTTGGGTGAACTGGTGGTGTTTCTTCCTAAATGGTTTTCCACTCTACCTCACGCAAATTCTGGTTCACTTCCTCTAAATTAAATCTTCCCAAATCCTAATCCATTAGTGCGATTAATACTTAAGCGTATAACCCGGATAAAAAAATATAAAACAAAACCATTTTGTTCTAAACGAGACATTTTTCTTCCACATTGCTAAGTAGCTGACTAAGCAATTTTCCATCCCAAAAATTATTTGTTACTTCTTTCTTGGGTTTATACTTCAGGGTAAAACTATACACAACTACTCAAATTTAATTTAAAACGATTAGATTTTTTGGCATCAAAATTCCATCTCAAATAAAAATCACTAGCAATAAACAGCAAAGCACCTATTACTGTAATTCGTAATCGAAGCCAGTAGGACACACACAAGCTGGTGGAAGGAGGAGTATAAACGAACAGGGTATTTGAGGGATGACGCATGCGCAGAAATAATGGTTTTCTTATAAAACATTATGTGTTTTGGCGTCGAGCATGACCAAATAGGCCTAAATGTCATTTATTATGCCTTGAAGTGTTTTTTTTCCCTCGTCCAACCAGTAAGAAAATATTGGAAAAACTAAGCTGGGTCACATACGATTTCGACTTAACAGTGTGGACCCAGCCTCAGGTTAAGATTATTATGTTACCACCTGTTATACGAGGCTTTCCTTGGTTATAATGGCACTCCTCAAAGATACACGATATTGGAAGCACGCGCTCTCTCCTCGATTATGAGAAACAATGAGATTTAAGTGTTTTATAAGATAGTATATAATAGTATTATATATATATAAATATATCATGATGTTATATAATATTATTATATATAAAATATATATAAGTTTAAATTATGTTGAACTTAACTTATTTATAAATACTAGTCGTCGTACGTAAGCAATAATTTGTCATAGTCATCTTTGTTTCTTGTCCAAATCATAAGGTTTGTGGTAAAGTACACAGTAGATTTAGGCGTTTTGTGACTTTGTGCAAATTTAAAAATTTTAATGAGAGATTTCACCCTTTATTTTCTAACATTTATTACAATCAAACAACGTCATATTTCCACTGGCTTAAGACAGTCACTATCATTGCAAGGTAGGCCTGTGTACATTATTATAAAACTTGACGGAAGAATTTACAGTCCACTACAAATGCGATCTCAATCGGAAATAGCCCTTAACATTTTTAACCCTGCAAGTTGTCTACCATTCGGTGAACCGGGAATTTGAAACGAGAAAAGTCGGGAATTTGATAAATAACAACAAATCCGGGAAAATGTTGTTTTACTTAAAATATGAAATATAATTATCATTAAATCAGTAAATTACAACGTTAGTCAAATGTTAGTATAAATAAAATAAAATGTTTATTTGAATTTAAAAAAATTATTTTATTCATAAAAAATATTAATAAAAAACGGGGGGAGGATGGGTGTGACATACTTTTGAGTCGGGAATTTTAGGAAATGATCAGGGGAAATCAGGGGAAAAGTTTAGAATTTCATTTATTAAGTTGAATATATATCATGGTTAGTTACTAGTAGATAATAATTTTTAAAAAAACATCTTTAATTTTTGAAGGGTTCCTTTTTATTCTTATAAGAACATTTGTTACTAAAATTATGTATATTATGATTATTTTACAAAATAATAAAATGTGGATTTGCTTGGATAAAAAATACTGTCAATGTTCAATTATTTTCCTTGAATCTTCAATAAAATTAAAACACGCTTTGGTGGTCTCGTGGTCTAACGCGCTACTCTCGTGTTGGGCTAAATTGCTTAAGACGGGGAGATCGGTGATCGAATCTCAGCCTGGTTTACCGAAGTTTTCCACTTAAATAAATGTACATTTCTTCTATATTAGCACTTCCTCTTTAACACATTAGCTTAATTAGTTAATATGCGTGCAACCCGAACAATATAGCAAAGAAGAGTTAACATGGTAGGCCATATACTGAGACATGAGAGTTTGACGAAGATTTATTTTTAGGAACGCGTCTTACTACCCGTTCGAGCTATACGCCTATATACTAATTACTAATTATGTATTAGGGATCAGGAAGGTTAATTTTATAGGAAGTGTACCTGCATTTTCGTGGGGGAGAGAGTGTAAAACCACCCTCAGTTGAATCTTCCAGGATTTGAACCTCGATCTCTCCGCCCGTCATCAGCAGTCCAGTCTTACACGAGAGTGACGCCTTAGACTACTCGACCATTCAAGTGGGGTATTATAAAAGTAACCTAACATATTACTCTGCTTGTACTTATCAAACTTTCCCACAATTCATTTACCGGTCAGGTTTAAATAATGGAGCTATGCATTCATTTTGGTGTGAAGCGCGTGACTAAATTGAGGCGTGCAGTGAGACTCTTAATACACTGACCTTAGTGTACCTCTAGTATGATCCCAACATTGTATAACTTACCACAAAACTCCCGCTTGGAAAGTTTAGGTTTTTTTTTGCCTCGTATGTCGTGGGCGTCAGAGTTATTGATTTTTTATACCCTCATATTTCTTGTCCAGTCGCACACTTGCACATAACGTGCAACACATTTTAGCAGGAAACAGTAGGCCAAAATTATCATCAACGATTATAATTACATTAAGAAAGAATAGATTATAACCAATGAATGGAAAAAAAAATAGATAAAAGAAATGTATTTTATAAAAAAAAATTGATTTTTTGTTCACACGCTTGGCCTATTTAATGCCGAAGTAATAAAAGTAAATCTTCAATTTCAATGCTAGAATATTTCTCTCTTATATAAGAATAAAAAAGTTTAATAAAAATTGTAGCTGTCTAGCTCAGTGATGGCGTATTAAACTTTTATTTTTGAGGCTAAGGTTTGAAACCCAGCTGGTTACACGTGGCGTGATTATTTCCCTGGTTTCTTATATGTCGTTAATAGCCTTAGTTCTGTTGTCGACGTAGGCTAATTAATTGTACAAAAAACTTAATTTGGAAAAGTAATTTTTTTTTTAATAGTTAAAAACAAATCAAAATAATGTTAATCTGTGTATTGCCTATGTTTTTCTGACAGTTCAAAAAGCTAATAACATTTAATGTCAATATATTTGTATACATGTGTGCGCATTCCTATGGTCCAATTTTCTTATATTTAACAAAATACAAAGAATTTTCTTTTGGGGTGAACGTTAATAACATTTTACTATGTAATACTTGTATAAGTGTTACTTTAAAGATATAAATAGCATCAATCAAAAGTGACAGCTGCAGAGAACAAGACCAAATGTATTTAAATATAACAAATTAGATCTAGTAGCCTAAGTTCTCTATCTTACAAATAAGGTTCTTCTAATTGTAATTGTACTTTAGCTAAATATTCTGTAGCTCTCACTTTTTTAACTGGCAGCTTCAATTTTTTTTCTTAAATGACTTTCCGCTCTCTCTCTATTTCTAAGCAAATTCAGGTACATATCCTGTAAAAATCCTCCCTTCCTCTACCCTATCCCACTAACGCAATTAATGTATTCGTGTAGCCTGAACGGACATCAAGACGTAATGAAAAAATAATCATTTGATAACCGGAAGCTTAATATGGTCGATTGCAGTTGCTCTACAAACATTTTTACCTTCTTTAAAGGGTTATTCTAGGTAGTTATAGAGCATAATCCAATGGTTTGATGCTATTCGCCATTTATTTCCAAACTAAGAACAGGCGTGGTTAGATAACTTGTATCAAACATGGAATTATGACAATTCTCTAATGACAAAAATTATAGTAACTATTAAAATTTACAGTAAATAGGGTATAACCTGTATTCTAATTGGTTATGCTACGTGTCTTATAAAGACTACCCTTTGGAGTCAATAAATAAACATAATTTACAATGAGATTCTTTGAAATCACTTGCACTCCAAAAATCCCTCCTTTGCCCACATGTTTCCTTTAAATTGGTGGAGAGGGGGGGGGGGAATCCAGTTTGGGCCCCGACAGAACCCCTTGCGTCCTCTCGACCCTTTCCCGTATTTATTCCACTCNGGGGGGAATCCAGTTTGAGCCCCGACAGAACCCCTTGCGTCCTCTCGACCCTTTCCCGTATTTATTCCACTCTCACTCTCTCGCTCTCTCTCTCTCTCTCTCTCTCTCTACCGCGTTAAATCAATGTAGCCCTAGTCGGCAACGATGTCAGAAGCAAAGGAGATTTATAACTCGCCTCGTGGAGGCAGGCTAATTATTAATTGCTGTTTCGAGCACGACCTGGTCTCCCTCTCTCTCTGTTACTCTCGCTTTCTCTCTTTCCCATAGCACAGCAGTGCACTTTCTAACCATTTGCAACCATAGACAGCACAATCACAAGCTATCTACTCTCATGCGCGCATCTGTATTAATCATTTTGTTGTGTTAGTTGCACTGCTGTTGGTCTTCTGAAACTTTGTGAGGGAGTAAAGAGGGGAAGGGGGGAGGAGACCAGACACATTAATAACGTCACGTAGGTTTTTTTTTTATTGCCATTATGGTTTCCGTCCATTGATTGGGTCGAGAGCTAATCCATGTATTTAGATAGTCAGTGTGGCAACTCTTGGACGAAAAGGTCACTTTTCATTGAGTTGATATTTATGATCGGCTGCTATTTTCAGACGACTTCCTATTAATGTCCTTAATATGTTGAGATACACACATGTAGACTAGATGTATGTGTTCATTAGGGATATTTATTAATAATCTCTACAAGGATCATGAAAATAAGAATTAAAAAACTTATTTCATAATAAATTACCAAAAAGGAATAGATTCAATCTTGGTGAAATTCTCAACGGTGTTATATCTTTTCTCATCCCGTTCTTATTAATGATGCGTTTTTCAAGCTTTAAATTTCCACACGTTTGTAAATAATGGCCAGTCTATGAAACGTAATTAAAGGTATGATATTTATACTATAGGAGGGACCTAGTGATCTATATTAGGGGTCCGGGGTTCAAATCCTGGTCCCAGCGCAGATTTATCTGATTACAAAACCCATCCTGTACCTCTGGCAAAGTGTGTTAATATGTGGAATGCCAGGCCCTCACCGTGGTTCGGAACCCACGTTAAACTGTAGGTCCCCTCTGCTTTCCACCATCATAATTCTCAAGTATCATCTTATCCTCTGGGGAGAAAGGAAATTCGCCTTAATGGTGTCCCCAATGTCCCCACCTCAGGAATTAATTCCTCCGTAAGACAGGAAACCAGATGTAGGATAAGGTAGAATGGCCAAGATCTAGAGCATTAGCTGCACCCTATATTTATAATACAGTGCTATTTATATTTATTAAATTGTAAATATTACTATAGTTTTTTATAAAAAGCTGAAAAGGGTACGTTGGTTAGTCCAAGCGAACATAATTTTTTACCTTTCGAATAAAAGGTAAGCACGCCAGTCGAACTCATCAACACTGAGCTAGTCCTTACGGTTATTTTTCTAACAATATGAGGACACCTGATGCTTGGATGAAATAATAGAGAAAACGAAATTTTCTTTTAAATAAACGTTAAAAATCTTAAGCGTGAAAAATGCATCCTAAAAAATCAACTTGTTATGAGACCATTTAAAATTGTATCAACCTATAGTCTTTATTCGTAGAAATAAATCATCACTGAGCATTAACATAATATTTTCCTGTTTACAGGTATGCTACTAGCCTTGAATTGAAAATAGATGGTACGAGTGTATATATCTTAAATAATATTAATTTTAATAAAAGGACACTACGACTCGATTGCTTTAAATGGTTGTCACTTGGAGACATGTCTTCATAATCTAATCTAACTCCGGACAGTATTTATTTGCTAAGCTGTTCCCACAGAAGAGTTGTACAGTATGATTTAAATAAAAAGAAGCTTATCTGACAGCACCAAAGGTTACTAGATATATTATCAAGGTATGCATACGTCAAGTTTTTTAATTTTAAGCTCCCTTTGAATAGATTTGATCAATCCCTATAAAACAATATAGGCCTACTAATGATATATAACAAAATGACAACAATTGTGACCGCATACAGAAAAGTTTGTATGTTCTATCATTCCCTTCCTCTGAAAATTAGACTGTAACTATCCTTCCACCGTAACTGGTTGTACTTAATACGCGCTGAGTACCAGTTTTATTTTAAAGACGAGACAAGGGGGGGGGGGGATGTCTGTGACCTTGGAAGAATGTTTATCACGACCATTTATGTAGCTTCACTGAGTGTCTACAAGTCTGGTCTGCCAGCGAAATTAACGAACTTGTCAACATGGGACATACAATGTCTTGTATGTGTGTATACCTCCTTATGGTAATCGATGGTGGTGTCAGCGACGTGGCGTGGCGTGTAGTCTTTCCAGGATAAGCACAGTCCATTGTAATCTTGTGTGTTATCATTGCCGGATCCAAACCATGACACAAATATGTTTTTATTTTAGCACAGCGTCTTACTACCCGTTCTGGTTATACGCTTATGTACTAACTACGCAAATGGTTTTAGGTATTAGGAAGATTATATTTAGAGGACAATACCTCCATTCGCGTGGAGGGAGAGTGTAAAATATATTTTTTAAACCTCAGTGCACGCGACCAAGATTCGAACCTCCATATTCCCGTAATGGGAAGTCTAATCTACTGCGAGAGTGCGTTAGACCATGTGACAACCGTAGGGGGTCAAATCATGTTAAATTGTTACCTTACATCCTTTTAAAAAATGTCATCTTTCATATGATTTTTTTTAAATATGTTCAGTCTAAAGCTATATTATAGGGTGGTAAATGAGTTCGTGAGTCATCTGTGAGTAATTAATTATCTCAGTATATAAATGATAATAGGCATTCTGCTTTTTAAAATATAACACCAAACTTACCATCAAGTTCTTTGAGATGAACTAATTTAAACTAATTTAAGTTTCCATTGATGTTTTTTGACAAATATATTTAGAACCTCTATCTCAATTGTCATATATATTGAGTATGATCAGACCATTGAGTCTATCCTGACCCATTGTTGATATAAAGTAAGTTTTAATTATATTCAACCAATTAAAGATCACTCTGTTGTTCAAGTAGAAACTGATAACAAAATTGATAACCCTGTGCGGTTAACACAGACGAAAATCTCTCAACTTCCATTGACGTATTGACCTTTCCAGATCTCTGTATTACTAATTTCATCCATAATTTTAATTCTCCATTAAATACACCTCTATAGTGGTTGAAAAAAACCCGAATACACGTGTGTTTATTGCATCCGGTATATCTTCATCTGTCAGCAGTGACTTTTCTTTTGTATTTAGGGGGAATTCAAACGAATGTTGTATATTTTCCTACAATCGACAGTGCTCCGGTGCCTCTACCCTGAATCCACCCCTACCTGTTAGTGTTACTCTAATCTCCCGCTTCGATGGCCAAATGGTCTTTAAGGCAGAATTTTTTAACATCTTTACGATTACAGACCCCCAATGGATTGCCCAATATATCCTCATATACATCCATCGCCAACTGTTGTCATAATAATAATAATGTCCAGTCATATTAAGTACCAGTGTGATTTCAAATGTATCTATGAATAGTTTTACCCGCCTCGGTGGCGTAGTTGGCTAACGCGCTAGTCGTGTTGAGCCCGAATGCTGAGGACTGGGAGATCGAGGTTCGAATCACGGTCGGGTGAACTGGGGGTGGTTTTCCCTAAATTGTTTTCCACTCTCCCTCCACGCAAATGCGGGTTCACTTCCTCTAATTCAACCTTACCAATTCCTAATCCATTAGCGTAATTAGTACTTAAAGCGTATAGCCCGAACGGGTAGTAAGACGCGGTGCTAAATAATAATATGAATGATTTGGTTTTACTTTGCATATGAATAGCTAGGAACAGAACAGCTGAGGAAAGTTAAAATGATTTATTTATATTTATATAAAAACGGTATAACCTTAAATATACAATCCAAAATGATAATGGTAATAGCTTACACTAAACCAGTGCTACCCAAACTTTTTTGACTCAATACCTCTTTTCAAAATATTTTTATTATGAACGCCCCCTCAAATTAAGTAAATATGCCAAGATTTACTATTCTTCCCTTAAAATATAAGTAAAACATAGTAGGTATTCTCAATGATTATTAATGATCGTTTTTATCAAGTCATTTTATTGAACTTAGGTTACATATCTAATTTTTAGCTTGAGTTATTAATATATAGACATATTTATAGAAAAGTAAATAAATTGAGATCAACTATGAAATACTAGTGTGAGCACTGAGTTTGATGATTTTTGGCTAATTTCAGAATATCTGGAGCATACTTGGATAGTGAGTCTCTTAAGTCACAGAGACTAACATTATCCAAATGGTTTAGATTTTTCACTAGTATGCGATTCACTGCACTAGTTACATTTCGTTTTATAAATCTCACTTTTCCGTGTTATTGTGTGTTTATTCAAAATTACCTGTTATTTGAGGTGTCTAAGTATTATTTACATATTGAAACAAAGTATATAAAATGAAAATTTATTATTGTAACCTTAGCCTATATATTTACTTTAAAATTCTTTGTCAAGTTTGTCTGCATATTTGACAATTTTGTAGTCTAAAGTTAACTTACACTACGACAAAATACTAATCAAATTAAAGCATAGTCAAAATTTCTGCTTAATTTCTTATTAATTTTGTGTATATTTAAAGATTTTTTTTTGTAAAGGTGGTGTTGTTTCGTTTTATAGTAGGATTTCGTGTAACAAGACAATTTCGTTTTATTTAGCTTTTCAAAAACATTATAAATCATATCTGAAAACTATCAAAGGAAAAAGTACTCGATTCCATCTTTGTGTGGCCCTTTTTGCTTAATCGCGTCTCACTATTTTTACGAGGCTCTCTACCTATAGGGGAGAGTCGTGTAGTAACGGACACTTAAGGTTTTTAAATTTAATTTATAATTTCATTAAATGAAAATGAGACAAATGACATGTAAATATTAAGATTACATGTGTATTTATATACCTGCTGTATTAAAATAGCTTATAGAAAATATTGTTCTTTCTAGAGTCATTTAAAAAAATAGGCTTAGTTCAGTTTAAAAAAGTATTGTCGGGTAGTACCGGACATATTACAATATTATAATTTTTTAATCAAATTTGGACACCAAACTTCTCTTATTATCTTAAGATGCTTTTTCACAAGAGTCACATTTATAAAGAGAGGGATTTAATTCAGTATTGGCACAATTCTTGTGCGCCCACCCTTGGCAAAAGTCACACTTTATCCAATCCTCGCCAAAAAAAATTCCGCATATTATGCAGTCGGTTTTATTTTCAACTTCTTGGTTCATAAGTTGTGCCGAAGTTTTGTTAACTTTACTGTTATTTTGATGTAGTTTTTTTTATCGTGACTTCCAGCTTAGTTTTTGATTTTCCCATTTTCGTGAATTGTTTTTCTTCTAACTGAGCTTTATAAGGACTTGATGTTAGTATTTCGCTCTTAGCACCACGTCTTCTTCTAACATTTAACCTGCGTTCTGCAGCGAAAGGCACTGGTGACACTTGTGTGATTATGGTGTGGAAAAATCCAGTTGAAGGAGTTGATGACTGTGGAGTCTTTGATGTTGAAGTTTGTGCGGTTGAAGTTGACTGTTGTGAAGTCATGGAAGTAAATAACTCTGGAAATGGAGGTTGTGGAGATACAGAAGTTGAGGCTCTTGGAGATTCAAATGTTGGTTGTAAATTTTCGTGTCCATAATTTGATGTGAGTGGAGTCTTAGGGGATATTGATTGTAGATTTCCTGGATCATTTTTCAATAGCTCTATGTCTTTCTAGACAGAGTCGGGAATATCTAGTCCTTACGATGGCAAATAGTTCAAATCTGTGAATATGTTTGGATTATATGGATATATACCTGCACATTCAAACCCTTTTTTTAATATATATATATATCCATTCGGCAAATTTTGGTAAAAGCATAGCTTACTAATCCAACTACATCACAATTTGTTTTCCGGTCAGGAACTATTTTTACTTCATTTCCTAATTTTAACTTCGCTACTCTGTCTCCTAAGGAGCTTTTAGGAACAGCGTATGTATTTGCCGCCTGTCTCACTGTCATAGCGTTACTTAAAACCTTCTCTACAGCTATTTTCATATTCTCTTCTTGCCACTTCCCACTTAAGCCTACTTTTTCCTTTTTCTTTAATTTAGGCATAGTGTAAAATTCCAGAATAGGTTACCTGAAAGAAAAAGTTCTATGAAGACAAAATAAATTAATATATATAATATATATAATTTAGTATTAAGTGTATATATATATATAACTAATCTGAGTAATCTTATCTAACCTTAATTGAATGTTTTATTTGAGCTTTATTTGTTGTTAATGTTGATAAAAAATTTGTGGCATCCCCCAGTTTGTCCGGTACTGGACGAAAACAACTTGTCCGATACTAGCCGATCTGTATGGCAATAAAATAATGGTATTCATTACAATAATATTTTCTTTGTTGACCAAATCAATATTATAACTTATTCAGGAGTTTACCCTTTACCTTATATCCAATAAACAAACTAATTGTAATTATCGTGTGAGAATGAGAAGTCTTGAAAATGTAGTTGGAACAAAGAAACAAAGCATATAAACTATACAAACCCTCGTGGGAACCTTACGGCTCAAGGGCGCGCCTTCAACTAACTGTTGTCTTTGGCTGCAAGCAAGAGGAGTAATATTATACCTGAAAGAGTTATCTAGCTAACGGTAGTTTATTGAAACATGATCTGTCCGATACTAGCCGCTGTCCGATACTATACGACTCTCCCCTAAGTAATCTTTGAAGTGAAATAACTCTGTGACTAAGCATATTATCAACAACAAGTGTGTTGCGGTCAATATTTTTAGTGGAAAAGCTGGAATTTTTTTTCAAAATCAAGTTCAATTTGAAATTGTTAAGCCAATTTGAAGCGCGCACACCCCTAATAAACTTTATTAACTGTGCACTTACCTTTGACGTCCCAGGTGTATCAATAAATCCATAAAATACACTCAAGAAACAAAATTATTATTTCACAATGCCTAAAAACACTAACAAAACTAATTATATCCACACATTATGAATCAATAAAATACTGTGTGTCACTTAACAATAAAACCTTTCAGTTTACTGGCATTGTTTCGCTAAATAAATTCATTTAAATATAACAGAAAGGATTAGCAAGCGTGTGTAGTTCTAAAGAAAACCAGCAAATAACCGTCTGCGTTCCAAGTTTGCACACGCCACTTCGTTGAAGGAATGCCCCCTCCTCTAATTCACCCGGCTGTCAAACACTCTCTCGCTATTGGTTCTAACTTATCTCAAGACAGCATCTGAACATTACCTAGGGCCAGAGCGCACCCATTCCTTGATATTACACTGGCCTCTACTTAGAATTATCTACTGAAGAACCCACATTATTTATACTTAATAGTGTTATTTTCATGAATTGAGACTATTAAATACATTCTGATGACAAAACAATTTAAAAATTAATTATCTGTGTATTAAATCTTAAATGTTTCAACGGTCGCATTGGAGAATAATGCGACATGATTAGACCGACATCAACGCCCCCACTAAAGTTTGTAGTTTAGTTACACTAACGCCCAGGGGGGCGCTAGAGCCCACGTTGGGAATCCCTGTACTAAACTAACAACGTTTTTATTAAAATTGTTCAGAGATTGAGTCCCATAACCCCATCGTTTGGTTCCCATACCCCCAAGAGTAATGTAATACCGATACCATCGGCTAAGAACCCCTGCTATGAGGTTTCACTCTCGGAATATACTTTACTACCGATTACGGAGATATTGGGGTTCGATACCTGATAGAGAGTAGAAGGGTTTTTCTAATTAGTTTTCAACTCTCCCTTAACACAGATGCTGATATTTAGCAGCCTCTGCTTATCCTGGCAACACTCCACGACACTACACAGTGGTATTTGTGTATGCAATGCGTTTGACTATCCATCCGGAATATCTACATGAATAATAGAGATGAATATTTTATAGGAAATATATCCGGATTCGTTTGAATAAAGAGCGGGAAAACCATTGAGGGAAAACATATTAAGTATACATGTATCTAAACCATGCAGTTAAATGCTATTAATTCACAGATATTCTAGTATTTTTACTATTCAGGTTGCTATAAGAATATCTTATTTTGAATTTTTTTTAAATGTAGAGTAGTCTGCAATGTCAATAAACCAAATTTATGTTAAAATTGTCAAAATAGGCATCCTTTTTCAAAAGGGACAGTTGCATAGCACATAAAAGTTGATCCCATTACGTTTCAAATTACCACATTTGTTCTAATGGTAATCTAACTATATATATTTAGTTAATGATAGGATTTGAAACATATATATTTTTATGATTTCGTATCTATCAATATATTTTAGTGACTAAAGTAATATAGATATAAAGGAAAATTATTAGAGCTACAAGTTATGACCTAATTGTGTTGATAATAAATCGCTAGTGCTTTATTAATTTTATCTTTAAATTATTTTACTAGATAAACTCTTGTAAAAATTGTAATAAGAGAAACACTAGCTCATTGGAACTAAGACAGCTTTGTAAGTTTTTTTTAGGCACCGAGTACTACTACCCATTCGGTTTATGTGCTTATGTACTAATTACGCTAAAGGTTCTATGGATGAGAAAGGTTATGTATATAGTATGTGTACCCACATTTACGTGGAGGTAGAGTGGAAAACAATTTGTGAAAAACCACCCTTAGCACACCCAACCGAGATTCGAACCTCGATCTCCCCATCATTGACAGTCTAGTCTATTGCGAGGATGACGTCTTAGAGCATGCGTCCACCGAAACCGGTCCTTTGTAAGTCAATCTTAAGGGTTAGTTCTCCCCCATATATTTCAAATAAGTATCCACTACTGTAATTGTACAACTAGACTGGTTGAATTTTTCAGATTTAAGGGTATTGATTAGATATTTTTTAACACTAATACTTTTTTTATATACATAAGTCTATTTCCTTATATATCATTTACAAAAATATATCTCAAAGTATATTACCATTTTAAAATGTGAACAAAAATATATTTTGGTTAAAATTCTAATGTGAATGCACGTAGATTTCATCAGATCTTTTACACAAATCAGTGAAGAAGACGCCATAATTTTTAGAGGCTGGCTTCGGGATCTTTCTTCACGACAGAACTTCCTTTAAAACCCTCCAAGCAATGACAGCTGGGTGAGTTATTACCCCTACCTACTGCGCATCTTGTTCTGCGCACAAGCGCCCCCATGCCGCCTTCCCATTATCCAACAAAGTAAAAACCTTTCAAAAAACATTAGCTCACTGGGTTGTTCAAAGATAAAAGAAAAACTACTTGCTAGTTTACAAGTACTGTAAATGGATGTAAAAAATATATAATGGTATTACTTGTAAATAGTCCCCTCCCCTCTCACGCCTTTAACAAAAACCCATTACTATTAACTACTTAGGAAAATAAATTCATCATTCCATGTTTTAAGCTTTACTAACTATTTAAATATTTGTCACGAATTTTGTGCTGTGCAATTATAAAAGGAAACGATTTATTATCGGGCATAGGCCGTTTTTAAAGTCTCTTTTATCACAAATTTCAATAAGACGTCCATTGGATTAATTTCACGAAACCTGAAGACAATGTTGGGGAAAATATTTAAACGGAATATCACTGTTCCGAGCACACGCCCATGAATGAGATTTATGAGCAAGATACTTTTTTTTATTATTATTAAAATAGTTTCAAAGGTTAGTTTATACCTAGAACAGACCCTTTAAGTATACATTTGACATTGCTTTCATATAGGCCAGACACACACACACACATTTTAACTGTAATGATTATAATATTAATAGGTAAATTATTCAGCCATAATTTTATAATGACAAAATCAAACCAAACAACATAGAGCCCTGACTATAACTTCAAAATCAATCTACATACGAATACCACCTGAAAAAAAACTATGACAGTGTTTATGTTCATATCCACAAATTGCAAAGTATTAATAGACCCCTACTATTCATATGTGCTATTCATTATATTGTGTATTCAAATGTAGCCTAGATGTAAAAAGAATAAGGGTCTTGGAAAGCCACTCATAGGCCTAGCTATCAAAGCCGATCAGCCAAAAACCTTCTTCACTTACAAGTTGGAAGGAGTAGGCAAAATAAGAAACCCGTAATTAAAATTTGGAAGAATATCTTGATGTATAATTTTTCTTACTTGACTACTTAAATGTGATTTTTAACATTTGGTATATGTAGTCAATTTAAAAAGCTACTTTAAGATATAATGTTTGCCACTATTATTGTATATGTTCCAATATATTTTTTTAAAGTGATCTGACTTTAGAAAAAATATATATTTTAAAACGACTCTAGTCAAAAAATCCGATTNTTTTCAATTTAAAACAAAATATTTTAAGCATTTAACGTTCACTTTATTAAAAGACCAATTATATCAGCACACGACTTATAAACTAATTCAAATCTACAACAGACAACACCCATCCCCCGGCCATTAATTCATCACTGTTGAAGGGGAAATCCACATGATACCAATGATAAATTTTTCGGCCATGCCAGGAATTGAACCCGGAACCCTTAAGCTAAGAAGACAGACATTCTACTGGCTGATCTAAAGTGATTTTTTTAAAGATTTACTTGATTAAAAATGCCTATGTCGTCTTTCTTCCTTGTTATAGTCACATGGTTTGTAGTAGAGACCAGCATAAGTTTAGACGTGTTATGGTTTGTGTGCAGATATACAGCTTAAAAACTTATTTTAAAGAAATCGAAATGATTTTTATGACATCGTGAACCCGGTCATAATAACATCCAAACATTCACAGACTAACATATATATATATATATATTTATTTTGCGGCTTCGCTATTGAAAATTTGTAAACTTTTACATAAAAATCGTCGAAGTAAATTCTTTTATTTAAGAAATAAAACTAGCATTAAAATTGATTTGATGTAGCTTGAGTAAATGGAAAATGCTGTTGAAATAAACTCTCATTTTATCCTTAAAATATTTTTGAAATATAAAAATTTGGGCACATCCTTGGTGTATAGGATATATATATTAATAAAATGAGGAGTTTGTTTGACATAAGCGTTGAGCGATATTTTCCCTCACGAAGATGTTTGAAATTTAAAAATTAGTACCCCCTGTGCACAAACATGTGAACCTAGAAGCCAAAACTTTGTATTAGATTGTTTTAATTTATTAAAAACTTGCCCAGAAGAAATAAAATTAAGAAAATTGTTTTTCTGTGTGTTTGAAGCAAAGAAAAGAGTTCCCACGGATAACTCTGGGTATTTTCCTCTAGAAGTAAATAAACCAAGAAGTGAAAACCAGTTGTGTGTAGTTCCGAGAACCAATGTTAAATAAAATTGCCTCATATAAAAAAAAATAAACATGTATTATCTGAACTATCAAAACTAAGTTACTTTATGGCATTAGGAACTCGAAAGTCCATTGCCACACTCAACTAAAGTACGTCACCTTTCCCTCTCTTGATCTAGTTCTATCCAGTCCACCTCATTACACTTTCTCTCTTTCAAGTTCATTAAAACAGATGAGATAAATTTAATTGGATTTACAAACATATGATGTATTATTTCTATTAACCTAACTAACCCCCTATGTACCCCTATTCGAGCTTCTTTCTCCCCGTGTCCATTAGATGCAGGACCGGGGCTATCAACCTATCCTCTTTAAGCTATGGTAATTGAACACCGTTTAAAATTTTCAGAGGCGCATTCTACCTCCCTCCCCAAACCCTCGCCAACCAAACTAACACCAGGGAACTAAATAATCAATTGATCGCAAACAAAAACCTATCCCTTTGGAAGTACACCGTCAAACTCAAGGGATGGTTTTAAAAGCACACACACACACACACTTGCCAATATAACAATTATATACATAATATATGTTGTACCAACCCTACACGTTTAAATAAATTATACTTTCTCATAGAGTATACTATATGTTTAGAAAACATAAAAATTCATATTTCTATAGTTTATTTTCAACTACTATTTAAGATCCACAAATAAAGAAAAAAAAGTAAAAAATTATATAAATTTGTAGTACAGGATTTCAAATTTTCCTATATTAGTTAGTCAACAGTAAACTACTCTTTCCGTGGTCACTCTTTTTGTTTCCTTCTTTTTTTTTGTCTAGAACAACATTTAAAAAGTAAAATCTGTAACTGGATAATCCATTTTGAAAGAATCTCAATGGAGTTCTGTTCTGATAAAGAGTCGGAGTGAATACAAAATCATTGGGCCCGATTTATTGCAAACTGTGACCGTTTCCATACATTCATACACCGTTCAAACCAACGGACAACTGCACAGTTCCAACTTTGTTTACATTTTTAGACTTCCAAGATTAAATTTGTTGGATGCCAAAATGCAGAGGGATGCAATTCTAGTGTTAAGTGTCCACTAGCCCCCATCGTAAGGACCTCACGCATTGGCTTTTTGAATTTTTAACGTTATTTAAGTGAAACTGCATTCATCTATCCGCATCGTAGGTCGATAAGAATCCCGTGAGATAGATTCAATTGGTATGGTGAGTGCGGATAACGATATTTGGAATTCCGAGTAGTAAACGCACTCCCCACCATTCGCATTCCGAAATCCCAGCTTCATTCTCTCAATTTAGTTCAGAGATGGGCAATACAGTTCACTGTTGAGAACTGTTCAAAGTGTTTTAGTTCACTGAAATGAGCAGTTTATTTCTCTAGTTTAATAGTTCGTGAACTACTACTTGTAGTCCAGTCGTTAGCGAAATTCGTTGTTCGCGACCGACCTACATCTTCTCTTTCAGTTTAGACTTCCATCAGTTCGCGAACTACCGCGGGTGAGTTATTATTTCCTACTCATATCACTAGTTACATACTAAAGGTCTGCCATCTGGGGAAAGTTTTAAAGGTTTATTTTTATTTATTTTTTATATCAAAATCACTGATAAGATTAAAAACAAAGTAATACTTAACCTACATAAAAAAAAACAATTTTTTGTCAAAAAATAATTCTTTAAAGTCAAACAATTCCAGCTGTTTAGAGTAATGATAACTCTGTGCAGTTAAGCGTTAAGCTAGAGTATTTATTTGTCTCTATCTTAAAGCCCACCTGAGCCAGTGGTGCCATTATGAATATTAGGACAATGATGCTTATTATTATTATTATTATTATTACCGCGTCTTACTACCCGTTCGGGTTATACGCACTTACGCTAATGTGTAATGGTAGGGTGATTGTGAGATGAAATGGAGGACCTACAGTTTAACGTGGAATCCGAACCACGGTGGAGGCCTGGCATTCCCCACATTCACAAGATGTCTTGTCAGAGGTGAAGGAAGGGTTTGGTAATCAGATAAATCTGTGCCGGGACCGAGGATTGAACCCCGGCCGCCAGCATAGAAGTCCGACACCTTACCCCTAAATGATGCTTATTGTTTGGAGTTGTGCGATGGGGAAGATGTTGCGAACCGCCTCCTTCGGAAATCCTAATGCAGTGGAAGCAATACACTAAATACATCCAATTAGTGCGGTCCAACCAATGAGGGCTTGGTGAACGTTTGATTACCTTTTGTTTTATCTTTCAGAAAATATAAAATTTAATGGGGGGCTGCAACAAAAATGTCCTCATTTGAAAATATTTTACTGACGAAAATCAGAGAAAGTGCACTTTGGGAGAATATAATAGCCTCCTCTTGAACCATCCAGAAGCCAAGTGTTAGAGGTGTGCAATAAAGACAAATCAAACAGCACGTTATTTTATATTACCTGAGTTGGAAATCAACAAAAAGGTGAGTTGTGCATATAAATAAAACAAATCTAAAAAAAAAAAATTCATACAAACACGTCCACTTTTTAACAATTGATTCCCAAACAACTTTCCAGAAATCAAAAGGGGAGGTCGTAGCTGAAATTTTAAAAGAATAGGAAAGGGGGTCAGTGTACGCGCGTGCCTCTATGTTTTGCCCAAAAACAAAACTGCGGGGCGAGGACACCTCTGACAAGGCTTGTCCGTGGCTTTGTGCCATATGTCACCCGACCTTTTTGTTGGCACTGCCGCCAACATTTTCACACAGAACTTCCCTCCAAACTATATAGAGAGGGGAATATTCCTACTCTCAAGAGCGCGCGCAGCGTGTGGCTGCTCTTTCGCGTGAGAGTGGTCGTGTTCTGCATGGTCTCATACTAATGAATATGTAATTACACTTTACTATTTTTCTTTACCGTTTCATTAAAACTTCGTTCTTCACCGGCGGTAAAACCCAATCTACAAAGTCGCGAGTATAATAAGGTGCTGGTGACCTGGTGGTCTAGGGGTAAGGTGTCGGACTTCTATGCTGGGGGTCCGGGGTTCAATCCTCGGTTCCGGCACAGATTTATCTGATTACCAAACCCTTCCTTCACCTCTGACAAGACATCTTGTGAATGTGGGGAATGCCAGGCCTCTACCGTGGTTCGGATTCCACGTTAAACTGTAGGTCCTTCATTTCATCTCACAATCACCCTACCAGTACATATTAGCTTAAGTGCGTATAACCCAAACAGGTAGTAAGACGTGGTGCTAATAATACTCATCATAATGTGCTGTAGTATGGATGCCTTGTTTGAAATACAGTTTATTCCTTTCGTGTATCTAACACACTCTAGGTGCTGAGGACTGCTCTTAAAATGTACCCCACTTCCAAATGTTCGACATCTCCGATGGGAAATGAACCAAAGTATTTTTGAGATGGGTGATTATTCTTTGCATAAATCTAAATTCGCATATCTAGCTAAAATTGAGCCCAGCTCCTTAGTTAAGTCGGTGGCGTGACTGCCCAGGGTGTCCCAGGTTCTATTCACGATACAACCGAAACATATATAGTCTGTTAAATATTGGTTTCCACTTATTCAATGATAAATTGATGGCAAAAAATATAAGATTTTTGTCTTTTATGTAATCATCGTAGCTTGCATATCGTGTGCTGATTGATACAAATCAGTTAAAAAATTTCACATTAAATATCTGCCTAGTCAAAAAGTGCATGATATAAGTGAGAGTGAGACCAAACTTATTTTCAGCTTCCAAATTCCTCTTGCCGGTTTTCATACCATGACGTGTAATATATGTTTTCGTCAAGCATAGGCTTCAAACCAGCCGAGGTCATTATTAAAACTGCACCCAAGTCAAATTCTTCTGCACAGTTGGCAACAGGAAAGGGCTTAGAAACAACTGAATGGGAAAGAATAATTTACTGATCACACTCATCAAATTATTCCAATGGCCATTACTGAGCGCAAACTAATTTGTTAATAAAACACACACAACAAACTGAACATATAGAATTAATATACCCGCGTGAGATGGAATAAAACCAACTTAAAAGTGATATATATCCTAGACTACTATAGATTGAGACCACGTCCCTTAGAAGTGTATGCAGGGGCTTTACCAACTAGCTTACTCTATCGAAACCCCAAATAAACGATCACATGTGTGTGACCAAACTGTATAAATGTCTTAAACCCAAATGATTTATTCATATTTATGAATTATCAAATCAAAGATTTCATTACTAGAAATTTTTCGTGTAAATGTTGTATTCTTTTAGTTATCTATCAAGTATGTAGACCAGAATTTTTCAAAGAGTCTGTGAATGTGGATGAGCTATAGAGCAAAATGTGTTTGAAGGAGAAGGGTAAAAGGAAGGGGGGGGTCTAATTTGTGTGGTGTGCGAGAGGGATGAGACCCTTGTGACTAATTACTGGACGAGAGGGGGGGTAGCATTGACCCAGGAGGGGGGTAGGGAGGGATGGAGTGAGGAGGGGTGGGGGTGTCGGTCTGTCCTCCCGAGGTCAACATAGGAATTTTCGGTGGGTTAGGGGGGAGGAGAGGGGACAAGGTTTCGGGAGGTGGAGACGATATGAAAACAAAAGCCTCTAGAATTTGTTGTAATCATTTCGGTGCAGTGAAAAGCCGGTGTTATTCCTCTTCTATTTTCAATAGTATGGGGAAGCCTTCTGTGCCGAGTAGCAATGGGGGCAATGTAGAACAACGAGGAACATTTTAATGGAAGATCTATCTCATTTTTTTATATTATCCTTGAAAATGTCTAACACTTGAATTTAAGTTAAGGTTGAGAATACTCGAATCTGTGGGTAGACGTAGACTACTCACTACTTAGGCTTGGGAGTCAACTTCATCTTATCTGGCCTTAGTCACGCTCAGGCATAGTGTGAGTAATTGTTCATAAATGATTTTACACTCTTCCGTTAATCCCTAATTTGAGTGGGTACATTTCCTCCAAATTCAACTTATCTCATCCCTACCCCATCAGACAAATGAAGTACTGAGAAGATAACATTTTGGATGTGATTCTTCGCCATGGAGCAAACCGTATCGGTCACATCCTTAGGAGGAACTGTCTGCTGCATGATGACATAGTGGGCAAGGTTGATAGAAAAGGGAGCTTAGGAAGGGAGGATTCAAATATTGTATGATACGCGAAAGAAGATAATTCTGGGGATTGAAGAAGGAGACAGAGGACAGGGTGCATTGGCGTTCTAAGTTAACTGACAATAGGAATGGACCAGTCACAAGACAGAATCCCTATTAGTAGTAGTAGTAGTAGTAAAAATAAATAATAATAATCCATTAGTGTAACTATGCGGATAGTCCGAATGGGTTGTTGTAGGATATGGTGAAATAAACTAAAAAAAAGCTGGCAAGCTGGCAATGAGTTCCGTGAACTATTAACTATGAACACGTTGAGAAATCTAATTATTTCTGATTGAAAGAAACTGTAACCTATACTGAAACTTACAAACGATTTTTGATATCCTAAGGTGTTTAAACTATAGTTTATGGCTGCCTTAGCTAAATATAAATTAATTAATACAATAAGTTTATAGAAATTAAGAAATTCTAAAATTCATTGATTGATGGAAACTTAGGGTCAATAGCAAATAATTGTCATATTTTAAATTGGTTTTGAAAAAAAAAAAAAATCTTTCGAGTTACATCTTTTTTGCATGCTGCTGCTTCAATTTATAAGATGACTTCTTCGTGAGTATGTAAGAGACTCCTTTGGGACATTTTACTTTTCCTCGCTTCTCCCTAAGGTAGGCTACCAGCGAGTCTCTAGTCTTAGTATGTGCTTGTACTGGCGAGGAGACGGGGGGAATGGTTGTAAAAAGAGGGTTTTAGAGGTTGAGGTGGTTGGAAAAGGGGTTGGCGGGGAGACCGAAGCGGCTGGGATCATGAAATCACTTCAACGCCTTTTTTTTTTTTTATCTTATGGCTTCAAGTGTCGAAGTGTATGACGCTATATAGACCGCCCTTAATAGACTGTTTGCCGTTCCAATACTTTCACCTTGATTGAAAAAAAAAAGTTAAGTTATCTTCAACAGATTTTTAAAGATATTAAATAAAGTTTAAAGTTTGAGTTTGTCTTGATTCACAAGGATAAAAAAAAAAAAAAGATACATGGAATAGAAACTTATAATTTAACATATTTGAAATAGGAATTTATATAGACCTAATTAACACATTATTTTCACCAAACATTTTTACATTAAGTTTTTTTGAATGATTTAGTAGTTATTATTATCAATTATAGTTTGATATTAATATTTATAATCAAATTGATGGTTTATTATTTTTATTTCTTCACACACACATATGCTAATCGTTGGAATATTTACCCCTCTAAAACAGCATTCGTTTGGTTTGTTAATATAGCCAAATAAATACATTTTCTTTACTTCAATGAATTAATTACATTCAAACAAGTCCTGCTTTGCTAATCTTCCCTATCCTTATTTTAAACGTAGAGATTGACTTACTGATCATGCTTTTAAACAGATATGAGGCCAGCGCTCTTGAATTTGAACAGAAAAATCTCAGTATAATTTGGTTCGACTACCTCTAGGGTGAATTGTTGGTGGCAGGGTCTTCCCCATACAAGTTTTAATATGGATTTTCCATAATATCTCCGATCTAATGCGAGTATATTTACTACCTCTCAGCTACTCTTTTCATCCTTACCTCTTAGATTTAGTTGTTAATAATTCATTAGTTAAGAGTACCAAAAAAAAGGAGAAATAATAAATGTTTTAAATTCCAAGTACAATGAAAGTCATGAGTGCATATACTTGAAACATAACCAGAATATTATACCCAATATACCAAATTAATGCAAATTAACCCCACAGTGTAAAAACAAAACACATACATTCCCCTTTCTAGCATCATAATAAAAAAGGTGTGTCTACATAAACATGCTTGACAAAACACACAACAAAAACAGAGCTACCAACTAAACTATTGTAAAGGTTCGTATTACCACCTATCAGTGAGTTTTAAACAGACAATTACCGTCAAGACGTGGTAATAATCACCCTGGTCGCTTCCCTATCTACAATATAAAAAAACAAACACCGAGCGACAATAACTAAAAACTAAATTTGCGTGTACCGCTCGCTAGCTTATCAAACAAACTGAGTCGGAATGGTTGGCAGAACAGGGGTTAGAGGGGAGCAGGCCAGAAGGGGGGGACGGAATAACAATTACTAACTGGCGGAAATAGAATTTTTACGATGTGTTACAGAGTGCATTACACCCGATTAAAAACTAAACACAAACATGAGTGTGTGTGGTCGGACGGAGGTGGGTTTTTATTTTAATGTGATGTTCTAACGTCAAGTATTTATTATGTCAGGTTTTTTATCTGACCCGTATTCAACATGAAGGTACTTTATTATCTCGCACGCTCTTTCTACTGTCTACGAGGTCCAAGATGTTCGGGCGGGTCAGGATTTCTCTCTTAAGTGTCCCGTGTTTATATACCAACATTTAGGAAGGTTTTACAACAATTTTTTTTAAGAAAATATTGCTAAATACAATCATAAGTGAAATAATTTCTTAATACATTCCTGCATTATAAAATATTTTTTTTGACACCGTGGCCTATTAATTGTCCATTCTTCCTCATTTAATCACACTAATTAAGTAAGGGGGATGTCAGAAGAAATGTATTCACATTTTATTGGAGAGAAAGAGAGAACGAGTAGAAAACAGTTTTAGGAAAAATCCATTTCAGTACACCTGGCCGGTATTGGAACAACGAACTTCTCACTACGGACAAAACCGAGTAGACGAGCTTGAAGTTTATTAGCCCTATGTCAGAAAGTGTTTGACACACTTGGTCTAATTAATTATTCTTACAATAAGCTGGGCAACCGCGGACGAGTAGATTGGTGTTCGAACTCCGATTGGATAAGCTAAGGTTGTTTCTAACACTTCCTCCACGCAAATTCATATTCCCGCCATCTAAATTGGACCTCCCCTATCACTAGGACCCATAATAGGAGTAATTAATATAAGAGCGTATAGTTCGAACGACCAATAAGACACGGTAAAAAATAAATGCCAAATAAAGAACGGGTATTTTTTCTTACAAGGTTGGCAGAGTACGTGTCAGAACAAACCCTACCGAGGTATGGTGTTAATACAACTCTTATTCCGTGCGAGGTTATGTTGCACCTGAGTTTTTACGGTAGCGCTGTCACCTGGCGGAATGATGGAGAGACTGCGGTTTCCTGGGGTTAAATGTGGGAAACCCGGCATGTGTTGGTAACGACACGTCTAACCTACCTACTCACGGACTCGTTACATTTGATAGCGCTCTACTTTATTTATAAGAAAAGGGATCCTGCAGCCACCATTACCTTTCTTCACCTGCTACTAAGGTATGAGAATCTCCCTTGGATCGCATTAAGTTTATTGGATATTAATTTTATAAATAACAGGTTGGTTCGATGAAGTGTCATTATCATTTTTTATTTGTAAGATATTTAAATTTCTTTCAGTGAAAAAAATTATCATGTCAGAGCACGATTTACAAACTAGTTTAACTCAAGGAAAGGCGCAGTGCTCAGCCCTCACAGAAATAATTTTATGGCTGCCAAAAGGGAAGATCTCCACGCGGATAGATTTTTATCGTGCTGAGAATCGAACTCAGGACTTTTAGATCAATAGGAATAATGTTGATAAATTTATATACTATTTTGTTGATGAATGGATTTTGAAAAAAAAAAAAAATTTAATTTTCTTATATAAAGAAAAAGGATCGTAAGTGTGAAAAATGTTTACCTTGAGATTATGATTAATCTTTCACGTTTGACGTGAGCTCGAACAAACAAGTGGAGAGAGATTTGACATCCCAAATAACACTGTATACTAGGATTTTTTATTTAAAAATATCACTCAAAGGTAGTCTTCTGATGGGTGATTTTCTAGAATTAAAAATAATTTGTAAATGGCTCATTTTGTTTAAAATGTAGACCTATATCTTAGGAGTGTTTGATATGACAAATAAAACAGTAACATTAATTTTTGGGGGAAAAAATTATTTAATGATGGTTTACTGATGACAGTTATTTTAAATTTGAATTTAAATAATGTTCCAGAAATTTGGATAAAATGGGTATATGTTAATTGTTTTACATTATAATTAATTATATTAATTAACTGGTAGATTAATTGATTTTAAAAATTTGAATTCTTTTTAAAATGGCTCAAACTTTTTTGTTTTAAATTCATATAGTGGGATCATTTTACATGATCATTAATACGTTATCTTTTTTTTAATACTTCAAGGTTAATTAATTTACTTAAATTATTGACAGTGGAAAAGGAATGTTGTGAGCTAAAAATGGGTATCTCACAATAGATTTTCATAGTTAATAAAAATGAGTTTTAATTTTTTCAAATTTAAAATAATTTAAGAACAGCTTACAAACCATTTATTTTTGAACATTTTGTTTAAAATTTATATATAAAGAATGTTTATTGTGATTGACAAGAAGATGTCATTGTTTTTATATATTCTCAACTGATGAAAATACAACATTATGTTTAAGTTAAATGAAAATTTTTAAAGGTAGGACATATTAATTAAAATATAAATATTCTTCATTTTTAACTTGTTGGTGAATGGGTGCTACATTTTCCTCCCACAATAAAATGTATAAGGCTTACTAATACTGGTAAACAGTATTTTTAATTGTTTTAATTGTAATAAAACTTGCTTGACAGCAATTAAACTGGAACGAAAGGAGTGGCTGATACCTGTAATTAGTCAATTAATATAACTAGTTTTCACATACATACTAACAGAATTGTGTAGTCATAATTACTTCATATAATGGATGAACTAGGGTTTTTCAGTGATAGGCCATAAGCGTGCAGCTCATATAATTCCGGGTAAAATTTTCACGTACAGATTTACCATTTTCAAAATCATCTGTAAGCCTTCTAACTAACATTCTGAATTCTACGTATATTGCCCACAATAATACAGTGGGAATAAAAAAGGTAGAATATATAGAAAATACACCCGCTATTGCGTGGCAGGATTGTGGAAAACTATTTAGGCTCTATTTACCATGATGGGTCCAGCTGAGATTCAAACCCTGACCTCTCCCTAATTAACATGCGGATACTGATACCATAATCAGTTGATCTACCAGCAGGATATTAACCTGTTAAGAATGAGTGATGCAATACACCCTAAGAATCTAATATATGAGAGCTATAAATTATATGTTTATATTATAATTATAAGACCGCAAAGCAATCGAAAAGCTATTAGAAGAAATATTTAGAGCCTCTACCTTTAAATATAAGCCTGGTTAAAGTTGACAAAAAGTTGTTCATTGTAGTATCTATCCGATTTCATGATAAAATTGTACTGTAATCATAAACAAAACAATGTCAGGACTTTATAACTAGGTGAATGAATCAATAAATAACCTAATAAGAGTATTTGACTGATTATTTAAGCGATCTTCCTATAGTAAAGTTATGGATCAACATAGCTGTAGAGAAATGAGACACAATTTCCAACGCGGGCATACTAAAAGTTAACTCGCAAGGGGAAGAAAAATCTGAAGGTCATTTTCTTTTTGACAAAGCTGAATGACCCTTATGAAAGCCTAAAAAACGCGGAAAGAAACCTTGGCTTTTTTTTTTTTTTTTCGAAAGACTCCAGGTGGTTAAAAATAAGAAGCGACACTATAGTCTAAAAGTTGAGAATGTAAAAAGTTGAAGACAGAACTATGCCAAAAGGTAAAACATCATTATTACCAGTCTTGGAGGTCATCTTCAGAAAAGTCAAGCTGTGTGTCTGGCACAGGTAGAGGCTATTGCTTGGCTGTGAGGGTAGTCCTGTCCCAACACAACAGACCTACTTCCCTTGCATGTCATTGTGTGCTGAGCCAATTACTACTAGTGATCAATACATAAGAGCTATGCTTTCGTGCTTAATTCAGAATTGAAATAAGCGTAGGTAATTAATTACTACCACGAGTACGACTATCATGCAAATATTACTAAAACAAATAACTATCATAAAAACTTGTGAGTAATTCTAGAACCTGTCCTAGCTTGGAGCAATGTTTAACTGCAAACGCAAGCTAAAAAAAATAAAATAAACTAGTTGCTAGTAGCTATTTGAACAGTGATTTCCCGGTTTTTTATTCGAAAATAAAACAAAATATCTTTGTTTTTAAATTTAGTTTGAGGGGAGTGGTTTCAATTGAATAGATTTTTATAAATAAAAACATTTGGCATTAAAAAAAATGGGCGAGTTGTTTTAAAATGTACAATCAACATTTGATGCTTATTCACACAAATTATATAGTGACAAATATTTGTTGTTGTTGTTGCATTAGCTATATTCTCAAAACTAAAATTAAAATGATGACCATATAAATAGGAGTCGTATTTTTTCTTAGTAGTTAACTCGTGGCTTATTTATTGATCTTTCTCATTATTGTCTAAATACAAGTTTCTCTATTGAATCAATTACGCAAACGATGCCGTTGTGTTGTATTGTAAGAATGGTCTAATGAGTAGTCCAATCGGGAGACGCGGGATGAAGAGAGTTTTTATTTTTTTAAACTCTATGATTGGAAGTCCCTTTGCCTTAGTCAAGATTCTGGAGGCCAAGATTTATGAAGCTTTTGAATAGACTTTTGGGTTCGAATCCCAGAGGAATAAGAGGTTTAGTCATAGCGTGGTGTGAAAACAGCTTAAATTGTGGTGATGTGAACTCAAATAGCTCATTGGAGTTAATCTTTGGTAGAAGAAGAATCTAAAAATACACGGGAAGTTGCCAAATTTACAGTTCTGTTCATCTAGTCCTCTAAATACTGAAGGTTCAACATGTCCCTTTGGCCAAGTGTTTATTGTAGTCAAACACAAATCTCGAGAGCTCTAGTTTTTAGCTAAATGGTTAGAGCGCTCACTGTTCTATTTCACTTATTTAAAAAAATATGTCTGAACACGGGAATCTAACCCAGGAGCCTTGACCACTGAGTTAAACAGAATTTGTCCCTTGCTCAGGCTCATTCTTCACTTTTAGTCCATGGACCTTTTTTTTTTNAAATTAAGGTGGCAGCCTTGGTAAGCAAGAAATGGCCACGTTGACGCTGCTAAGCTCTAAAGCAATATTTAATTCAACGATCCCCCGGTCCCGGCATACATTTATCTGATTACCAAACCCCTCCTTCACCTCTGACAATACATATTGTGAATGTGAGGAATGCCAGGCCTCCACCGTGGTTCGGATCTCACGTTAAACTGTAGGTCCTCCATATCATCTCACAATAACCCTACCATTACACATAAGCGTAAGAGCGTATAACCTGAACGGGTAGTAAGACTCAGTGCTAATAATAATAAAAAGCTTTTCATCTATTGCCGGTATGCTCATGACAGATTTTCAACAACTGTTGAAATCACTGTGTGAAAAAAATTCAACTCTATATGTCTACTAGGAAAATATTGTATTTATTTGGCCAAACACAACTTTTTATATACAAAATGCAAAAAAAAACACTTGATATTTACTCGCGTCCCCTATACTCCCACCATAACGTAAATTAAAATGGAAAATGTTTCATTACTTGTTCACTTTCTTAATGTTAATAATAAATAAACCAAATTGATTAATGACAAATCTATTATCATGATCTAACCACACACATAAACCTGAAATGAGATTATTGATATGACATTTAAAGTCCAGTAAAAACTTACTACAGGCAAAGGGAAGAAATCCATTATGTTAATTTTCTTAGGTTGGCGACAACTTATCTTACAAGTAACATCCACTCTTCTTCAAGAAACTCTTGAATAACACGCCCACACAGAATACTAATTTAGATAACTTTAATGTCCGCCCCATAAATATTCCGGATAATACCCTTAATTCTAAATGTCATCACAACTAACCGAGTAAATTATTTCAACTAAATGAGACACGACACACATTAAATTACATCACTAAAAGGAACCTTTTTGGAAAAAGACATCAAATTTATCATGCGCAGCAAAATCATGTTGGGTGGCAGTTGTAATTGTAAGTGACCTGACTTATTAGAAATAATTAACTTCTACCCTAATTACAGTCTCCGTCACTTATAACAAGCCACAATAAACGCTTCTGTATGAATGATGGCAACACTGTATAGTTAATATATATATATATATTTTACCTCTTACGTCGCAGGTTATCAGACCATCAGGAACTGTCTGTGACGTATGTATAGCGGTCAGGGTCGCCAACTTTACACGGTAACAACAACCAACCTTACCACTTGAATATTGTGCTGAAAGTAAAGTTGTTTCCGAGATAGTTTTTTAATATGTTGCGACGTTGAATGGTAATGATATTAGTTTGTTTTTTTGTTATAAAAACGCTATAATCACGCAGACTTAGGCCTATTTCACATGTTCAAGCAGAAATTATTTAAAAAAAAAGAATTATATAGAATTGGCAGGTTTAATCTTAGCGCTTAAGACACGTTACATGAAACCTGAAGGATGCTGCTCGATTCCAACTGATATCACTGTTGGTGATCTTTTTCCTCCCAAACTAATATTATTTCCTATTCTTTCTTCAAACGAATGCTAAAGTAATTTCTTTAATTTTCCTTTCATACTGTTAGTTAATCTTAGGTCAGATTGTTAATTTAAACCAAAAATTCAACTTTGTATTATTAATATTATTATATATCATTATTAGCACCACGTCTTACTACAAGCTAATGTGTAATGGTGGGGTGACTGTGAGATGAAATGGAGGGCCTACAGCTTAACGTAGGATCCGAACCACGGTGAAGATCTGGCATTCCACACATTCACAAGTTGTGGTTAATACACGTCTTGTCAGAGGTAAAGGGAGGGTTTGGTAATCATATAAATTTGTGCCAGGACCAAAGATTAAAACCCATATCCCCAGCACAGAAGTTTTGACACCTTATCCTTAGACTGCCAGATCATCTTCAATCCTCGGTACCGGCACAGATTTATCTGATTGCCAAACCCTTACCTCACCTCTGACAAGATATGTATTATTAACAACTTGTGAATGTGTGAAATGCCAAGCCTCCACCGTGGTTCAGATCCCACGTTAAGCTGTAGGTCCCCCATTTCATATCATAATCACCCTAGCATTGCTCATTAGCGTAAGTGCGTATAACCCGAACGGTTAGTAAGACGCGTTGCTAATAATAATAATACTCCTCAACAGCTTCCTTCCTCATTCCTAACCTATTAGATTAATTATCATATATGCCTATGCGTATAACTTCAACAAGTGATTAATAATGTAATAATAATTAATATCCCATATTAGTAATAATCTATTTTGTTTTATTTACAGTAATAATGTAAAGACAAATGTTGTTTAAAAAACAAAATTAAATGTAGTCATACCTACTTAAAGGCTATCTAATGATGAAAATGACTTTTTACGATCAAATATTTTCTAACATAAAATCCATTTATAAATGTAGGCCCATAATTATACATTAATGACTTACAAACTTTAAAAAAAAAAATTCTATAAGGACTAACCAACATTTTAGATAATTTATTTACTAATGTTAAATTTGCACAAAATATTACATCTTATTTTTAAATTTCAAATACTTTTTTGATTTGAAGGATCTGGAATAAATATTACCTATTTAATAATCAACTAGGTTTTGAACTCTTTATTGAATGATTATTAAGACCATAGTCTGAATTTGAGAGGGTCTAATAAATGAATACATACGAGTATACTAGTTTTCCTGACAGTTGTAATAACATTCGGTATTCTGATAATGAGTGTGTGTAATAAGGTACGCCATCCTAATTAAACTAATTTTGGAACTATAAAAGAAATATTCGTACAACGAAACAACTATAAAAGAAAAATATCTCGACAATGGTCAAACTCAATAAAAAAGTGAATCTTAAACCGTTGATGAGCAACCCCGTGGATACAGTGATTCTATTCCAGTAGGGTTAGACATTTTAGTCTTCATGTTGTAATAAAATCAGATGGTTGTCTCGGAATTCACCAGCCACTGACAACCTCAATTATGTGCCTGAGAGTCAGCAAAATAACTCTTAAAAAATAATAGCAGATGCTCCGACCTTAAAATGACCTAGAGAAACTACCACAAGGCAAACAAAAAACTTGGCAACGTTGCATTCAGTAGGCGCGGCCTTAAGAAAAGCCCACTAATTATCCCTGGTTATTTATTCCATCCAAGCAACAGTGACCGGGCGGGGGGCCGGGGGGACAGTTAAACTTTAAAAACTTTGTCTTCAGATTGAATTCATAGTGTCAATTCAAAACTTAATACTTTTCACTTCAAGAGAAGATAAATTTTATGTTTCTGTTTACATTTTATTTATAAAAAAAACCACTTGATACATTCAAAATAACGGTACGACATGACTTATGAGAAAAAATAATTATTAAAACCAACTCAATTGAAATAAGATTAGACTCAATATGCATTGGTGGGTTGTCGGACTCCAGAGATTGCATTTTTCTAAACAATTTCTCACTATCTTTACAGGCAAGTGCGGGAACTCTTTCTCTAAATTATACCTTACTCATTACGAACCTACTGGTGTAATTAAATGGTGGAAAGCTCGGACGATTAGTAAAATGTGGTCAAAATAAAACTTTCACCCTAAGAGGGAGACGTATAAACAAAACTTAATCAAGCCTGTTTTAATATAGACTTAAGCTTCAAGAATTAATTAAATCTCTCACTCTTAATTAAAATATTCCCAACATATTTAAAATAAAATAATTAGCGCACCATGAGAAACTAGTCATTTAATGTACAAAAAGAAAAGGCTGTACATAAAAGATTGAGTCAAACATTGTTTTAAAAATAAATTGCTGGTCTATCCGGATTATTGCGTAAAGTGGTTGACCGTGATTAAATATGGCCCTGGTTTGATACCGGGTGGACATAAACAAGATATTTACTTTTCTGCTACGGATTCAACTTGGTACTACCAGATTTATTATCAAAGCACTAAGTTTAGATGTGTAGTATTAGAGTGTTATGTTCGATAGTCTAGCTTGTAAGTCGTGTTCTGATGCATTATGTGTTTTTTTTAAGAGTAGGACCCGCCTCGGTGGCGTAGTTGGCCAACCTGCTTGTCGTGTTGAGCTCGACTGCTGAGGACGGGGAGATCGAGGTTCAAATCTCGGTTGGGTGAACTGAGGGTGACTTTTCCTAAATGGTTTTCCACTCTCCCTCCACGCAAATGCGGGTTAACTTCCTCTAATTCAACCTTCCCAATTCCTTATCTATTAGAGTAATTAGTACTTAAAGCGTATAGCCTGAACGGGTAGTAAGACGCGGTGCTAAATAATATTATTATTATTTTAAGAGTAGGCCTATGTCTAAATAGCACAATGGAATAAGCTTATTATAAAGATTGTGCGAGCTCATTAGTGAATAATAAAACATGTGAACCTGCATCGGTGGGAACGTAAACTAAACGTTATACTCACACATCATGGTCTGGCAATGTCGGGAAGATCTGGGTTTGAATCACGGCCAGATGTACTGAAAGTGTTCTTCACCCATTCACAAGGCGATGCATGAAGCAATCTTGTTGGCAATGTGATTGCTCTGAAATTGCCGCCAGATTGGTTTCCCCCTTTAACGAGGCGACTATACAAGCGATTTGGTTGTCAACCAAGATTTTCCTCTTATCTTGTTTCCATAAGTTCAAGGGTGACCTGGTGGTCTAGGGGTAAGGTGACGGACTTCTGGGCTGGGGGTCCGGGGTTCAATCCTCGGTCCATGCACAGATTTATCTGATTACCAAACCCTTCCTTCACCTCTGACAAGACGTGTATTAATAACAACTTGTGAATGTGGGGAATGCCAGGCCTCCACCGTGGTTCGGATTACACGTTAAACTGTAGGTCCTCCATTTCATCTCACCATCACCCTACCATTATACAATAGCGTAAGTGCTTTTAAACCCAAACAGGTAGTAAGACGCGGTTCTAATAGTAATAATAATAACATAAGTACAAGGTAGATTTTTGTAACATGTGGACATACACTATCATATCAATTAGTGCAGTTTCATATTTTATAATTTTATATTTTAAGGCAGTACGTGTTGTGGCAGAAGTCTGATAGTGAACAAACAGCGATGGCGATGGCAGTGAGTTTTAAGCCAAAGTCAGCAACGTCCAGTTAGGAAAAGGAAGAATTTTTTGGAGCAAAAAAATGGCTGCCTTAAAGGCAAGTGTGTTCACATATCGCACTAGTAAATGAACTTGGGATATTAAAATCCTGACGATTTCAAAAAACAGATAGAGACAAAAAAAAAGTTCTATGCGGATGCGTACATCTATCATTTTGGCAATCCGGTCGCATTCGTCCAGTAACGGTGCAACCATTGTACAATCTGCTTCAGATTGCCGGAAAGAGCAATCGAATTGACGGTCCACACCATCGACCAAAATGCTGCTCAGGCAATCTGGAGATAGCTTGTAATATGGGCAATATTTAGGTAATTTGATCGAAAGCGATGAGATTGACAACCAGATTTAATCGTCAATGGGCCCCTTTAAGTAGTTTATCATTCTTCCTACAACCAAATGAGTGTACAATTTCTCTAACGTCAACCTTCCTCATCCTTAATCCAGTATCTAAATGTGTATATTATCTCAAATGGTTGGTAAGATGCCAATCAAATAATGGTAATTATATCAAACTTTGTGTAAGGCATCGTTTCCAGCATATCAGACATATTCCCTTTTGGTTTTCAATCAATGCTAAATACACCCCATCTACAGGAGTATAGCTAATTGACAGCTGACAAAAGCTATCAGAGCTACTCTCATTAATATATTTGCTAAACCAAATCATCTGCCAGACCATATGTTGATTTGTTGTCACTTTTGGCAGTCAATAATTTGATTACAAACTCTTTTTATCATTATTTTAATTACTTTTGATTTTTCATATATTTTGTTAGCCATCAGTTACTACCACTCTTATGACGCTTGGACTGTAGTTTCTGTGCTACTCGGGTCGTCGGTAGTAACAAATAAAAAAATAAAAAACCAAGACACGATATTAATGCGTTGTTGCGTTTTACTCTTCCCCCAATCCTACAACAACGAAACATTCTTCAGATTGTCGGCAAACTATCGAGTAATGTTTCACCCAAAACCGTAACCAATTTAAATGTTTACTTCCATAAAGTGGCTCCACCAAAACTTTAAAAAAAAAAGGTGAAAAAAGAGCCTCGGAGATTTAATTTTAATCTTTGGGATTGTATTGATTATCTAAATTTGTGACTAAGCCATTAGTTAGGAAATAGTTAAAGAAACAGTTTCAAAGATATGACCTGCACTTATGGTTGTGAGGCCTAAGGCGGCACGCTCGTAAGATTGAATTGCAGTGAGGATGGATAAGAGGATGTGAATTTGACGTCTCAAGCCATGTCGTATTGGAGTGAGGGTGCACTTTATTTAAACAACCCTCTTTACAGCTACCCCATGGATTAGTGGTAGTTAGGACTCTTATGACAACCACTTAAACGATCGAATGATCTCAGGAGGCGTGCCGAACTCGCGACCCCTAGTCTTGGGTCTGTACAGCCCATGGAACTTATGAAGAACCGTCTTGCAATACAACCAACCATCTTATTTTTATAAACTTCAAGTAGATACAACGTTTGGAATGTGACATTCGGAAATTTGGCATAATTTGGAGAATTCTGCAATATGAGGTTGTGTAGCAAATCCTTATTCTTTCTTTGACATGGATCAATTTCCAAAAATAGTTGCAATTGTGAATAAAATATGTGCACAAATATAGCGCGCCTACTTTTTAAATTTTTGGTAACAACAATACATTTTACATTCTTATTATTTTTAAATACGATAATGCCAATAACCCGCCTCGGTGGCGTAGTTGGCTAACGCGCTAGTCGTGTTGAGCTCAACTGCCGAGGACGGGTAGATCGAGGTTCGGATCTCGGTCGGGTGAACTGGGGGGTGGTTTTTCCTAAATGGTTTTCCACTCTCCCTCCACTCAAACGCGAGTTCACTTCCTCTAATTCAACCTTCCCAATTCCTAATCCATTAGCGTAATTAGTACTTAAAGCGTATAACCCGAACGGGTAGTAAGACTCGGTGCTAAATAATAATAATAATAATAATAATAATAATAATAATAATAATAATAATAAAAATATGGCAATACCGATTTTTTTAATGTGTCTATTTTCAATAGCCCATGTCTTATGTTAAACGTGGCTCTTATGATAAAAACGAGCTTGAAATATTTCATCCCAAACGTCACGTTTACAATGGACTGGTAGATGGAGCTCGAATTCTGGTCGAATATATTGAAGGTGGATTTCCCTATATGGTTGTCTACTCTCCCTTCACGCAAATACGGGTACATTTCCTCTAACTTAATCCTCACTCATCCCCCACACAGTAGAGTAATTGGTATATAGACCTAGGTTTATTAACCATTATGGGTAGAAAGACGTTGTGCTAAATATAAAAATAAATATATAAAAACTCAATATCCAAAGCAAATCAATAAACCGAATTTGGCTATAACCCCAAAGAAATATTTTGTTAGGTATTTTCCGGTCCTAGTTTTTAGGTCATCCTCTTTCATCGATCAATGGTTCGCTAAGAAGGGATTGGGAACAGGGTTGAATGAGGAAAGGGTTTTGAAGGGTGGGAAGTTAGAATAAGGTTTGTTTTTACTACAAACTAATAATAATATGTATCGTGTGATAAACACAAGTCTCGATATTAACAGAGCTGGATAGATCCGGAGTTTGTTTCAACGACTGCGTCTTGAGTCTCACTTCTCCCCTTGAGCCACCCAACCCCTCAACCACCCACGAAAGACATTAGACAGCGTTCACATATCCGAGTTCTCCACCGTGGTTCGGATTCCACGTTAAACTGTAGGTCCTTCATTTCATCTCACAATCACCCTACCATTACACATTAGCGTAATTGATTATAAACCGAACGGGTAGTAAGACGTGGTGCTAGTAATAATAATAATAATTTAAGGAGATTATTTTTATCATAGGTGATTGTATGCCAGTGGTGGTGGGTCGTGGGTTTTTGTCAGGACACGTTCAAATTGATAGAAATGTACCTGTAATATTGTTTTACCTGTTCGTGCTATAATAATTTATGCCAATTACACTAAAGTGGTATTAATGAATAAGATAGGGTTTAGATTAAATGTACCCACATTGCATGGGAGGAGAGTGTGAAACCGTTAAGAAAAGACTACCCCAAGTTCACCCACCCGGGACTCGAACCACTGATATATTTATCAAAGGTAGTCCAGTCTGTTACGAATGTGGTGCCTTGACCCAAGGGTCAACAACTAGTAGATCATGAGTGACAGGCCGATCTCTCGGTAATTTTCCGTCGATCACGTAGTAAGCCACATTCTCAATAAAGGTCGATCTTTGAGCCTCCTAAGCTTGCAAATTTATTAAGTACGTTAAGATAATATTAGCATGTAACCATAACTTCCTCTTTCAATCATAATCAGGAGTGTTATAGAAAATTGTACATTTTAATTTATTTGATATTTTTTCTATAATTTTTTCTATATTTCTTAAAATTCAATAAGATGTATAGATGGAAAAAAAAATTGGAGCAGAGAAACTTTGGGTTATCACGGAACGTTGATACATTTATAAGTCGACTGGGGCCCAAAAAGGTTATCTTAGCCCTGTCGTAGACCATTCGATCGCCAAAAAATGGGTAGTAAAGGCTTTCCTTACCATTTAATAATATTTTCATCTAGAGTAAAAACAATTAAAAACAACAAACATTCTCTCACTACTTTAGTCTGTATGTGTGTCATCAAATGAGGGGTGAGGGGAGGTAGGGGTGGGAAAAGTTTGGTGGGGTGTAAAACTTTATTAGTACGATCTCATCAATTTGAGCTTACCAGTCCCGTCTTTATATATAAATATATATATGGCCCTTTATAAAAAATAATTATTTAAAAATGGCTTATTTTCATATTTTCAGATGTAAAAGGAGAGTAGTAACAATTTGAATAATTATTGAGCAGAAAATGAATTAAAATAGTTTATTTTAGTTTAATTATTTTAATCAAATAACAAACCCTGCATCCGCTTATAGAATTTATAAAAAAACACACTTAAAACTAAATTTAGTCTGTGTACGAGAACACATTTGCTGTCAAAACATTTTTGTAAAATTAAAAAAATATATAATCCTTAACATAAAATAAAAGAAAGAAAAAAGCTTTTCCCCTTGATTTTATAAAATACCGTGTGGAAATTTAGCCTTTAATTTTCCTTGGTAGGCTACAATTTTGTTGACTCTCGAAGCAATTAAAATAAAACGGATGAAAAAAACAAACTAAATTGAATCCCCTCCCTCCCTTTTGTACTCCTTTCCCCCACGAATTTGGGAGACACATTTCTTTGAGTTTATATTTCTTCGGTTCTCACTATCATACCCGTAACCCCTCCCACCATACATCTTGCGTGTAAAATGTTCATGTGATAGGGTTGGCTATGTTTCTTTATTTCTTACTTCGACAGTGTTTCTTCTGAGCAATTTGGAGAAAAGGAGGTGGAGGTGTAAAAAAAAAATTGGT